>JASVER010000029.1:3842489-3855282 GCA_030449065.1 Oceanodroma leucorhoa | reverse complement strand
CTCTCTACAACTACCTGAAAGGAGGCTGTAGAGAGGCAGGTGTCGGTCTCTTCTCCCAAGTAACAAGTGATAGGACAAGAGGAAATGGCCTCAAGTTGTGCCAGGGGAGGTTTAGATTGGATATTAGTAAAAATTTCTTCACCGAAAGGGTTGTCAAGCATTGGAACAGGCTGCCCAGGGAAGTGGTGGAGTCACCATCCCTGGAGGTGTTAAAAAAACGTGTGGATGTGGCGCTTCGGGACATGGTTTAGTGGGCATGGGTGCTGGGTTGACGGTTGGACTCGATGATGTTAAAGGTCTTTTCCAACCTCAATGATTCTATGATTCTATGATCTAAGACGAGATGCAGATGAACATTTTAAAACCCTGGAATGTGAAGGGGTAGTCTGGTGAAAACCTGGCACTGAAAACTACTGCTGCTTAAGCAGCAGGATTTCCAGTAATAGAGAGTTAACGAACTGTGGAAGTCAACCAAAACCATATGCCACTAAATTGGACCTGCACAATCATTTTTCATTCTAGTCTGTTCTGAGAAACATAACAGCAAATGCAAATTTGGAGTCAACACTTCACAGCAAGAGAGAGATTCTTTTAAATTATAAACAGGAGCAAAAATTGGCCATGGGTCTGCCATTTAATTCTGTTGCCAAATGGAGGTATTTTGGAAGTAGTGGAAAAATAGCTCCTGACTTTCCAAGGCCACCTTACCTTGTGGTAACGAGCCACCAGTTTCCCCTCCGGGTCAAAGACGACATCGGTGTTGTAGTGATAGCRACCGTCACTGGGGCAGCCGGGGTCGCTGGAGTTACATGGCTTCTTGTCCCCGATGTTTGCAACCACATAGATGGAGTTATTCCTGGCCATGCAGCTAAGTCGTTCCTGCACTGGTGCTGGAGTAAATCTAATGCATTTTAGAAAAAAAGACTAACAAAATCTGTGCTGTCAGTGGTGTCCATCACTGGACTGCTGAGGGCATGCTGGCAGCACCTCCGATCCTGCAGTTATGGTAGGGCATGCAGATACACAGGGTGGCTGCAGCCCTCCCTCAGGTTGCTTCCCGCACCTTGGGGCGCCCTTGGGCTGCCTGCCAGCACCCCTTGGCACCCAGAACGTGCTCTGCAGCAAGCGGATAACCTAGGGCTGGGAAAGGGCAGGAGAGGAATCGTTGGGCAGAGGAAGAGACTAACTTGGTGCCACACAGGAGAATATCTTAGCATCTGGCATAACAGTACCCGAGGATCGTCGCTCTGAGCCCTCAACACACCAAGCAGAGTTGAGCTGTGGAACAGCACAGCTGATGTGGTCAAAGCAATTAATCTCCTCCCACAAACGTGAGCACGCAGTCCTTTAGCCATGGCATGAACAGCAGTGGGATATTCCTTTCAAGATGTGACAGGCCATGTGCCATAAACTGGCAGCACCTCTGAAGCACCCGTACCAGGCCAGAAGGAGAGCAGACATCCCCCTTTGGAAAGTGGCGATGTATATGGCTTTGCAAGGTGTGCATGGGCCATGCAGGAGGACATCATGCAAGATACGTATATAGCACCAAGGAATAGGGCATGCTAGACTGTGATGGCAGGCGTTATATTCCCACAAGGCGCTAATGAAAAATCTGCTTTAGGACAGTGAAGAGACACACAGATCACCTTCACAAAAACTAACTGCGAAGAACTGGAATAAAGACCTGCTTAGACATGCTGCCACTCCACCCCCCACATTCACAGAAAGACTYTGGATATTTTAGCTACTTATGTCTCAGTAGAAAGTTGCACATCCTGCACTTCTCCCCATTGTGAATCTTCCCCTCAGGACTGTTGAGGAATTACATCCTCACAGATGTAATATTATGGTCTTAGCACCTCATCAGCGAGCCGGTGCAGAAAGCAGCAGTGAAAAAGGCAGACCACAGCTGTAGGTCCATGGCTGAGCACTTATTTCATGCTGTATGGACCTGAAGTCCAGCGCTCAGCTATAGAGTATCATGTCCCTGCTGGAACATGACATTTGAATGACAGAATGCATGTTCTACAGCACAGAGACAATAGCAATTCAGACTTTATCTTCTCTTAACTGTGAAAAATTAAGATTAAAACTTTCTGGGTTTGTATTGCTCAGAGATTTGGGCTTCGACTGCTGAACTCATCACCTCAGTTATTAGCTGCTCAGAAACGATTTCTTGGCTGTCCAGAAAAATGGTATGTGTGCTTTTATGTGTGCTATATTTTATACATATGAACATAGCATTTGTAAAAAACCAAACAAACCAACAAAGCAAATAAAAACTAGCATTAAGAATTTCCAATCAGTTCTATTCAAAATAGTGTGCAAATACTGAAAGCAGAATGAGAAGCAGCATATTCTGGCATCAAAGCTTTTCTAAATGCAAAAGAGAAAGAAGTTTCCTCTACGTTTAGCAACCTAAATTCTGTATATTGTTTGAATTTCTCTCTAAAGTGCCATGCTGGTTTTGGCTGGGATAGAGCTAATTTTCTTCCTAGTAGCTGGTATAGTGCTGCGTTTTGGATTTAGGATAAGAATAATGTTGATAACACACTGATATTTAGTTGTTAGAATGTGCTGGTTTTGGCTGGGATAGAGTTTTAAACTGTCTTCATCTCAACCCATGAGTTTTCTCACTTTTACCCTTCCAATTCTCTCCCCCAACCCACTGGGGGGGAGTGAGCGAGTGGCTGTGTGGGGCTTGATTGCCGGTTGGGGTTAAACCACAACATGTATCTAATTCAAAAAACATTCTTTTTAACAGGGTTCCCTAGCCAATTAGCCATGGACATGCTATATATGTTATCATATAACTTAGCTTCATATACAACTTTAATTGAAACTTAACCTCATGTCAAAAGCATTAGCAGTTCTTAGCATTTATTGGGAGCAGCTCTTGACTCCATGAGACACTAGTTTGAAACCACCTAAATCACTGCAGAAGAAATCACCTTGTGGGGTCAGTGCAGGGAATCCAGTTCACTGATGGATCAGGGATATCCTCCAGGTAGGGATAGATGGTTTCTCTTGTGAAACGCCAGCCGTAAATGCCGTCTTCAGGAGTCACAATGATGTGGGCGCCCTGACACAACAGGCTCCGTTAAGAGTTCACCCATCAACAGGTAACCAGGAGGGTCAGCAGGAGAAGAAAACACTTATTAGCAATGCTCACAATAGACCTAGTACCTGCTGGGCGGCTTCCTTGATGGCCTCTTCCAAGACATCCATGTTTTTGTTCATCAGGGCCAAAGCGTCGTCGGGAGAAACAGGCTTGCTAGTAGCATTTGGCAGGATGACCGCGTGCTCGTAGACGGCTGCAATGAAGGTGTCGGAGGCAAGGGCCTGAAGGACCGCGAGTGCAAGCACCGCAGCGCGCAGGAGAGGCTGGGAAGGGAGCATGGCTGCTGCCTCGCAGCTCCTAGAATGCTCTGAGTCACGGCCAAATAGTGCAAAAGGCACATACATAGAAAAGCAAAGAGGGACAAAGTTTAACTTTAAAGGAGGGAGGAAGTGCTGGTCTGTTAAAGTATTACCTTGGAATCAAGTGTCACTGGTGACGTACGGGAAAGTATAACAGTACTCAGCAAGGATGTCGCAACTCAACGAGACTGAAAAACTGGGCAATGCCAAGAGTAATTGTGCTAATAGAAAAATAAGTTATTAAACACATGGCTAGAAAGAACGGTCCAATTTTTGTTGTTACACTTTTTTCTGTCACTGATTGCAATAGACTTTTGCTATCTATTTCAACTCAACTCTGATACCCATGTGACAGGTGGATGTGTCACCCCTGGAGCTAGTCTTCTGTAAAGTTTTAGTGGCAAAACTGAGGGTTTTAAAAACTGTTTGCTTTATTCTAGTGTCTTCATTTTCCCCAGTTCCTGTGATATGTGCCTTTATGTGCAGCTTGCTTCCCAGAGTTTCTTTAGACCAAAGTCATTGCATAGCATCTCACCATACTTAGATGTAATACACTTAACATGCTAGCGACAGAACTGTCCCTTGCATTTATCCCAATGGCTCTCCCAGTCGCTTCTGTTTAGCTGTACATCACTTTCCAACAGCCTTCCACCAGAAGATTTGCATCTGGAGGGAATGTTTTCCTCTGAAATCAGGCAGGTATGCCACCAGCCAGGCCATTAATCAAGCACCTCATTGCCTGCCTGCCACTTGCCTGAAGCAGGGCAGGCTGGTTCACCTGGCAGAGTGGCATGCCTGCTCCTCTGCTCACCTTTCCTGTCCCCAGGAACATGCTGTGATTGAGAGGCCTTCATTTTTAATCTTTTACTTCAACTCAGTTCAAATGCATTTTTTGCTATGATGTTTTCCATTTTTTTACTTTCTAGTAGTTGCAGTATTCTCATTTGGAAGAGGTTTTCTGAATAGTGGGAAGCAGAACAGGCCGCCTGCCTTCAGCTACAGCAGAGTGCCATTGTAGAGCTGTCTCAGAAAAGACAGAGATGTGGGTGAATGCAAGCACCAGAGAGTCCCCTGCAAGAATAGCACTGACTGAGGGTTTCAACCATTAGGAACGTTGATTTGCATCTGGTAATGTTCACCTCTAAGTACTTCTTTACATACATTACTCAATACAGCATGCTCCTTCAGGAGCCTTAAATATGAGCCTTTAAAAGGGTGCAATAGAGACTTCAGTGATAATTGAAGTAATGTAGCTTGGAAGCCTTTTGTCTTCCCCTGTTTTTTTTTATCATCAAATGAAATATGGATTGAGTCACATTAACCACAATCAGACATAAGTCTGAAGGAGGAAGCAGTCAACGCTCCCTTGTTTAGCAACAGCCAGCACAACAGTCAGCCCAGAAAAGTAACCACCCTGGCAGAGCTGAGCAGAAAAAGCGACAAGTGTAGGGGCTGGGCACTGCCCTGCAAAGTTCGAGTCACACCGCCAGGACAGGGGTCCGTAGTGCGGTGGGATGGAGGCGTGCGGTGGGATGGAGGCGTCCCCGTCCGCCTCTGCACCAGCAGGCACCACCGCCTACTGCCTGCAGAGCTGGGCACTCAGCCAGGAGCAAGGAACTAACTCCAGTTAAACAAACAAACCCACTGAACAAAACTTAATGAAACTACAGCGGTTCAGGCTATACATGGCTGCAGGCAATGTAAGAGGAAATTTATCCTAGAGCTCCCTCCACTTTTCACACCTCCACCCTCCCAGTCCACTCTCCTCACCCCTCCACTGCACTCTCCCCCGTCTCTGCTACTGCCTGAGGACAACAGTTATCTGAGGACTGTCTTACTTCTGTTGAACAGGACACGATTTGATGCTAAATCAGCTTAGCTGCAGAGGTAGTCCGTCTTCAGATTGTGGTCCTGCTCCTTTTCTTGTGCTGAGAGACTGCGAGGAAGACTGCTCCTTATTCGACAGGTTAATCTTGCTGTGGAGAAGCCTGTGTGAAGGGTCACACCTGCAACCATGCAATCATGGCAAAGCAGTGAGGACATGCGGGCAGGGGTGAGGAAATCAGAAGCTGCTCGTTTTTAGCAACAGCACATAGTTACGTTGCTTAGCTGTAACAGGGCACCATGTCCTAGGGCGCAGATACAAATGTAGAGATACAGTACTTTTTCTCCACAAACAAGTGGAGTGGTTTCCATTACTTCTACTATATGAATTGGAGAGGGTTGCAATTTACTACATCTAGAGACTAAAACCTTGTTTTTACAACATTCACTTTGTTCAAGAAGAATGTATTTTACATCCTGCAAGTCTATTTTTTGTGACGCTGGTCAGATTAAATGTGAACAGTGTTTTCATTTCAAAACAAACCCGCAGAACAAACAGAATTAACAGTACATAGAAATCTTAGCTGTGCCACCCAGAGTAATCCAGCCTACTTGCTTAGAAGGTACAGTCTACAGAGCCTGCACCCACACACGTGCCAGTGCGTTCAATCTGTTCAAGCTGTTCACCAGCCTTTCCCAACACCTGCCTGCACAGTCCTGACTCTCCCTTGCACCAATATGAGCAAACATTTCACGGGAAGACAGATATGCACCTGCAAAATTGCTCATTTTGAGAATCTTTTATATGGACTGCTTGAAAAAGGTGACACAATTATCAATAATTTTGTGGAAAGGAAATTTTCCACACCCTAAAACTGTGGCCAGAAAGATTCAAGTAGACTCCCCAAACTGTAAGTTAGGGCATGGCATGATAACATACTATACTGTGTACTCAGTTGAATAACTGTTTTTGAAGCAATGGTGTTGGAGGCTTGTTTTCTTTTCCAAAGTAAATGGTAACTTAAAAGTTCAGCCATCGGCCTTCAAGGGTTTGTTAATCTCTGGTTTAGAAAAGTGTGTGTTCAGAGATGGGGCAGAACAGTGTTGTGGAAATGACTTCTAACATCCTGCCAAAAATTTCAAAGAATTAAAAATCCATTGTTATTGGGCCACAACCCACCACTGTGTACCTGAATCCTACACCACTAAAGTCAGAGGAATTTATTTTCTACTGTCCCCAGTGAGATCAAGGTCAAGCCTATGAGAATCAAAAGCTATCATACAAAAACACATACAGGATTGCCCAGCAGAGTCATTTATTTTTGCTGCAAAATCAAGTCAACAAATCAATGTGCAATGACTATGCTGTTAGATTAAGGCAATTTGAGAAATAGAAGGCCATTATAATTATGGGTATTAACATTAATTAACATTATGATTGATTATGATTAATTAGCATGACAGAAACAAGTAGATGAGATCTTAAAGGATCTGCAGTGAAATCATTGTGAAGCTTGCTGAGTGTGTGGAGGGTCCTTTTCATACCACCTGCCAAAGAGCGTTACACTCAAAACTGGCTTCGATGTAATAGTCCGACTTATCAGACGTCCGTCATTTAGCACCTAGTTATGGCAAAGTAAAATAAACAGGAACATCAGCAAAGCAGTACTATTGTATGACAAACACAAAATAATATATTAATTAATGTTGACCTAGTTGAAAAAAGACAAAGCAAAGCACGTCTGAATCTCTTATTCACTTGGAGATACCACAAAGTCTGAGACAAACTACACCATTTCTGTCTTGAGCAAGRTCTTGTTCTAGGAGATTTGGGGAAGAAAGGAATTGAGGAAACAGACCTGCTGTATGAATGCAACCAGGAAAATCAGGCAGAAAGAAAGTTGCCTTGAACTCAAGCCAGTTACTAAAACAAAGGACACTGATAACATCCAAGTTTCTCCTCTGTCTTGTAGTGGCTTTTTGACCATTTGTGTTACAAGTCTGACAACTCACAAGGGTGTCCCATTACCTCGAACTCCCCGGGGGCCAGCTGCACCCCGCTGTACAAGACTTCTGGAAAGACGTAGTTCGTGCCAAACGTGCCGCTGAGGGAGAACATCTCAAATTTGGTCTGCGCAGTCTCCACTGGCTGCCCGCACGTGTTCAGGTCTGTGCTCTTGCACTTGAGCAGCGTGCATATCTGCAGGGAGGAGGATACAGAAAGGCAAAATCCCGCTAAGCTTTCAACAATCAAGAGCTGGATTTGATTGTAAGAAAAGCTGTTATGATGAAGAAATTACCCAATGCATCTTCTCATTTATTTAGGCCAGGAGGATCCACGAGTGCTCTTGGCACTTGAAACTTTGTAAAAAGACAGGTCTTTGCCAGCACCGCAGCAAAGCACTGTGTCTGTGTGTACATATGTGTGTTTATAAGTTACGTGTGCATTCATGCACAATGCATATGCATTTAGTCATAGATGTGGAATAGTTTATGACCTAGGTCAGTTACTTCAGCTCTGGCCGAGTTTCCTAAAAAAGTGAAGCCGTACTTATTTGCCTGCTCTAGTGGGAATACTCTCAAGATATAGAGAAAAGATATGAAGATATAGCACATTAAAAAAAGCCAAACAGTGACATTTAAAAGAACCAATACACTGACAAGCCACATGAATACAAAGGTTATATCCGTATTTAGTTTCTTCATTTTGTGAGATAACTGCATGTTAGAGAATCACATCAGCATGATGGCACAATCCACTGAGCAGAAAATAGCTCTCTGTTGTGACAAGACCATCCCTATGAAGACAGGGAGAACTCTACGATCTTCTCTCCCTTTTGTACACATATATGGAAACCTCCCTGAAGTGTTACAGCCCAGGGTCAACTCAGGGTCTTCACTTTCATCATTTATCACATAGACAGAAAAGCAGGATCAACACCCCTAATGAAGTCAAAATGCATCATGAAGAAAACAAATGTTTTCAGAGGGGCCAAAAAAATGCCTCCTCTTAAACCCCCTCAATCAAAAATGAGACAAATGCAAATGGGCTGCAAAGAGAGTATTGCAGCCTTCCCACTGTCCAAATAAGAACAGAAAAATTTTACCTGCAAATAATACTCTCCTTCAACAACATGTAGTCCATCAAAGGCACCCAGAACATAAATGTCATCTTTCTGCTTCTCTGCCATCTTGTAACTCAGATGGCAACAGAGGTCCTGCTGGCAAATGGCATGGTTTCCCTCTGGTTCAGTGAGCTCCGTGAAAGAGAAGAGATCATGGTAAACGACCCCACTGAAACAGTGATCGTTCGATGGAAGCTGCTCAATACTGCTGGCATACAATTTCCAGTCAACAGCAGCAGGATAGTCAGGAGACAGATGTGGGCGCGAACTCAGTTCTGTCACCAAAAGGTGACCATTTTCCGTTTCAGCATTATAATAATATGCTCTCGGACCATCTGGGGCGTAAATACCACTCCCTGCAAACACATAACACCAGAAAGCTTAGCTTTTAATCTGAAAGGAAGTGTATGGTACAAGTAAGCAGTCTTCACTAATTAAACATGTGTCAAATTTTGTTTTAATGTTTACCAGATTGTTTTGAAACTAAATTAAGCCTTCACAGGCTACAATCCTAACCTAATGCTTCTTGCAATCAATGGAAAGTAGACCAAACTCTGATGTTTCATGTATTGTAAGTGACAAGATTACTGTGCTAATTACATGCCATTATATATGACGCAAGCGCAAGCCCACAAAACTTGTGCTTGACTTCTAGCATCTGCTCAGGAAAAATATACAGTGAAAACAAAGCCTGAAAAGAAAACTCAACACAAGGTCTCCAGCCCGGAGATAATGTTTGCAGGACTCACAAGAACATTTGTCAGGGTTAGGTTTCCACCTAGTGGAGAAAAAAAAGTTGGGGCCTTCACATGACCAAAAGCTCGTTAAACACCAGGGTCAGAAGATGAAGAATCACCTGCATAAACTCTCAGGACTGATCATTTAACGAGTAACTAAAGGTGTTCTAGTCAACTTAAGCATTTCTGAGTTCTTACATACCACATTTTGATTTCCTTTTTATCTGTACAAATTCTCTTGTCCTAATCCTGTTGACATGTGTATGCATGCCTAAAGCTGATGGGAATTTCTGCTCGGGTCAACTGCACCACATATATATAAATGTTGCCCACAGGAACAAGACCAATTAGAGCAATATCACATTACCTGTCATTTGTAAAGTGGAGTTGTGCGTATTTGCTGAAAGAAAGTTGACACCCATTCCCATAGCCCATGCTGAGTGAAACTGGACCGCCGACAACAGTGGGAGAGTGTTACCCCAAGCAGTTGGGAACAGAATGGTGTCAACCTGAAATCTGCTTGCCAAGACCACCGCTGGGTCATGATAGAGTATGTCTGCACAAGTGAAAATGCCAAAGTAGCCAAAGGGTGTATTGAAAGTAACAAATTCTGGATCCTTGGGATAATTAAACTGTTTCTCTGCCACAAAAAGGTTGTACTGTTCATGGAAAGGAAGGAATGGAGAAAAAAAAAGGTCAGACAAGAAATCAAACCATTTAAATCAGACTAACACTGAATATAATACTCATTCACTTAAATACAAGTAATGGAGAATATGTTTTGTGAACATGCTATATCTTGATTTCGAAAAGGACAATTCATACCACTGCAAGAGGAGTCAAGTCAAGCACAAATATTCGTGGTTCTGATTTATACCAGTGAAGGGTATTTGTATTTAGTTAGCAAGAGTTTAGGACATTAATGTTTTAATATCTCATGTGTCACTTCCTATTGAGAAGCAGTAAAAATAGAGGGCTTATTGAGTTTTAATTAATTCCTTTTAATTACTTGCTATTAAATTCAGAATAGCAGGAATGAAGATGTCTTCAGGCAGTGGCTTTCACCTGTCCTCTGGCACCCGCTCTATAATGACTCTATGTACAAATACATTTAAGCCTGGGAAGCAGCTACTGTTTCACATCTTTAATCACCTGAGGATTATGCACTTCCTGAACTTTGTAAAATCCTCTTACCTTGTGGTAACGAGCCACCAGCTTCCCTTCTGAGTCAAAGACAACGTTGGTATTGTACTGATAGTGACCATCACTTGGGCACCTTGGATCACTGGAATTACAGGGCTTCTTGTCTCCCATATTTGCAACCACATAGATGGAGTTATTCCTTGCCAGACAGCTCAGTCTTTCCAGCACTGGTGAGGGAGCAAACCTAAACAGCAGGGAAGGAAGAGAGGAAATAAAATGTCAAAACCAGTCAATCCATAAAAATGCCAACACTAAGACTACAGATCACAAGAAGGACAGGTTTAAGTTAGTCATTTCTAATATGAGACTGTCGTTTTCTGTTATTCAACAGAAGGCAGTGGTTTTGTGCTTCACAAAGCTTAGCGTGCTGAAACTCCAGCTTCACCTCACATGAGATAAGTGAGGAACACAGGGGATTCCTCGCAGTGAAAGCGAACCTTTGCACCTTCCAGTCTCCCTTCTGCTGCCAGCGTGTGGTACAGCGTCGATGCTACACTGACACATGGGCTAATCTCAGCTTTCTGCTTCAGCTCTTGATTCGGCTACTGTGCTGAGGTAGTGTACATAGAAGATTTGTTTCTTCTATGGTGCGTTTCGTTATCTTTCACCAAATATTGCAGCCTCAAAAAATGGTGCAATTTATTAAGGAAAATAACAGAATAAAAAGGCTACCACGTCATGATTCAAAACTATAAATTGGAAATTGTGCAACATATCCTTTCAGTAGTAGCTGTTATATTATTCACAAATATTCCTAATATTTCTGTATCTTAAACATTTTCTACAACATCCATAGAATACATTACCAAAATGTAGATTCTGTAAGTTGTTGTTTTTCTTTTAAATAAATCTCAACCTTTATGAGTATACTAACTAAAATCAAAAGAATTACAGCGAGAAAAAACGACAGAGAAAAATGATGAAGGAAGTTGTCTGAAGCTATTTATGGCAACTACATGATGTCTAACCTGCCTTCATTTCACAGCAGTTGTTCCAAGACATTTAAAACTATCAACAAGCACTCCTAAAGGTAGCCATCTTTCCCATCGGACCGTTCCCTCATGCACAGCAGGGACGATACCTTCCAGGATCAGCACACGGAATCCAGTCCACCTGTGGGTCTGGGATATCCTCAAGATAAGGGTATATTGTTTCCCTTGTGAAGACCCAGCCGTAAATGCCATCTTCAGGAGTAACGATGATATGGGCACCCTGGTACCAACATACAAACGCAAAAAAACACCGTTAAAAAAATGAAAAAATGGTCACTGTTTAACAAAATCAATGTCTCGAACTCTGTTATAATACCTGCCTGGCTGCTTCTTTGATGGCCGCTGCCAAAGTTGCCATATTTTTGTCCATCAGCACCAAGGCCTCCTCAGGAGAAACTGGCACTTCAGTGTCCTCTGGCAAGACCACGTTGTGCTCGTAGACGGCTGCGACGTAGCTGTCCAGGGCACAGGCCTCCAGAGCACACAGCACCAAAAGCACGGCAGAGGCACGGGCTTTAGGAAGCCCCATGTCTGGAGCCTGGAAGTCACCCAAGAGGAGGACGGGGACAAGGAAAGACAGGGGGCTTTAAATTGGAAAGTCTTGCACAAAACCTGGGAATTCCCCAGAGTGGCAGAAAGCTGACACTGGGAGATGCAATCACCCTGCCCAGAAAGTCTCACAACATCAAAGGCAAGAGAGCCGCCAGCATTGAGCAATTCTGCCTCACACCACCGACAGAGAAGTCACCACTGTGCTGCAGCTAAAGAAGCAAGGTTGCTTGCCAGATTAACACAGGATTCAGGTGTGGCATTGCTGTAGTAATGCAGCTCAAGGCAAGCCCGGGTCACAGCAAAAAAACAAGCCGAGTTTGGGAAATCTCAGCAAAGACCAGCACGGACACAGTCCTGGCCAAACTCGCGGGCGCGGGGTGCAGGCAGGGCTGCAGGAGGCAGGCGGCCGGCCCCGAGCTCGGTGCTGCCGCACGGGCACTACCTGTGCCACCCCAGCTCAGCACAGCCCTGGCTCAGAGTTGCGGGGCCTTTGGGGGCTGCTCCACATCGCAGGGGGCTGCCAGGCAGGCTGTTTGTCTGAGCAAACCCATCAGCACATCGCTCAGTAACTGAGCTCTGAAGATCTCTGGTCCCCAGAGGTCTCCGTTGGAAGAGTATCGTGAATGGGAGCCACAATTTCTAAATTTTGCCTACTGCAACCTGCTTTCTTAGGTCTACAGATCACTCCAGCAGAAATCTTGAAGCGAAAGCTGCACATGCACAAAAATCTCTTGTATCTGGTTGCCCAAGTTTCTTACCTTCTTTGGTTCTGCCTCAGCTGTCAGGTAACGAAATGTTTTTTTCCTGCACTTCCCTCAGTGGTTACACGCAGCCTTGTCTTTATACAGACTGAGTCGTTATGTGGATGCATGGGTAGACTTGCACAGGATTACTTTCTGTATGCTTGACTCACTTCACACAATAGCACATTTCACAA
>JASVER010000029.1:3811997-3840604 GCA_030449065.1 Oceanodroma leucorhoa | reverse complement strand
ACAACTGGTAAACGTTTATGGACACCATGAAGAAATATGAAATAGGGCTAGCACTCCTGTGAAGGTTCAAAGGATGGTCGCCTGTTGCCTTACACCACCGATAGAGAAGTCACCACTGTGCTGCAGCCGAAGAAACACGTCGGCTCCCAGATCTGCAAATGATTCAGGCATGGCATTGCTGTAGTAATGCAGCTCAAGGCAAGCCCGGGTCACAGCAAAAAAACAAGCCGAGTTTGGGAAATCTCAGCAAAGACCAGCACGGACACAGTCCTGGCCAAACTCGCGGGCATGGGGTGCAGGCAGGGCTGCAGGAGGCAGGCAGCCGGCCCCGAGCTCGGTGCTGCCGCATGGGCACTACCTGTGCCACCCCAGCTCAGGGATGCTCTGATCTAACCGAGTAGTTTGGCTACACCTGGCACAGTCCTTACTTACCACAGCTTCCCAGATTGTACAGCTGTGTTAGCAACAGCAGATGGGTATTTAGACCTGCCACTGCATGAGACAAGCACAGCACTAGCCAGGGGGTCGCTGAGTTTCCCATGGGAGATCTCATTGTCTGCTTTAACCATGGTTCCAGGAGCCCTGGATAATCATGACAGGAGAACATGCCTCTGAGTTGAACAACAAACCCAGAAACCAGGAGTCCTCTTCAGATTTCTTTCACCATTGTGTACGTGAAAGAATGAAGAGAGGAGAAGATGTGTTGCCAGAAAGCTAGAGGGGTTAGTTAAGCCTGTCTAGTTTCTGCTGGAGGTCTGGCGAAGTTCATGCATTGCAGGACAGCTCATTAACTTCAATGGCATTTGTGCTCTTTCTGGTAATCCTGGACACTTCAAGTCCTAAGAGCACAAGTCAGGTAAGTGAACAAGTCATTCCACAAAGAGAGCTAATTAAGTCTCATGTCTACAGATCTGCATCTTGTGCRCCTTTTGTCTACCTCTAGTCCTCTCAGCTCCTTCTCACCTGCCTCACCATCAGCACTGGCAGGGTCAGCAGTTCATAACAGGTTGAGGTGTACATTCCCAGTTTCAGTAAAGCCTAACACCTGATACAAAAGGAAAGGCAGCTATTGCCAGGATGTTCCCAGGGGAAGCCTACCCTTTGGTACCCTGATGCTTCACAGTTCAGCTAGCTACCAGAGCAGTTCTTGCTAGTGTCTCAAAAAGGGCTCTGGCAGAGAAAGAAGTATTTCTCATGTAAAGTCCAGTAGCTACTCACAAGAGAAACTAATTGGAAATTGCTAGGACTAGACCATTTTTCTTATTTATGGAAAAATGGGTACCACAGAGAATCCCTTCTAGAACCCAGTTATGGGCTCAAGGACAAATTAGAAGACTTGTCACAACCGAGGCCAAGAAATCTAGTGTTGAGTTTGCAGACATGCCCTTGTCTCAGTTCCCCTTGAGTTTTTTTGCTGAGCGTCTGGAGGACAGGAGGAGATTTTTTTTCCCCCCATTGTTGGAAAATAGTAGCCCTAGACTTTTGATAGATTTACTGTTGCAGAGGCAGTTAGTACAAAATTCCAGCTGGCATTTATTAGTAAAATAGATCTCACACACACCAAGCCGAGTCTCCATATACAATACAAACGTAGATATGCCTGTGTGTGTATGTGTACATGCATACACACACCATGCCAAGCCTCCTCCAGGACTGAAGATCAGTTAGTTCTGTGTAGAGATAAGTCTTCTCTTCATTACCTTTGCCTCCCATTTTCAGGCACTTTCAAGATAATACAAGTGCTGGTAGACAGAGTGTCTTTCAGACTCTTGTTGTCTAAGAGAATTCACAAAACTTAGGAAAAAAAGTTACTTTATTGAAAACAATATTCTGCTTAATGCTTTGTCATTTCAAATTCTGTTTCAACATTTTATGTTATCAGTTGAAGTATTACAAGGTAATGAACTTTCTTTTAAAAAATACAGAAAATCATGGTAGCAAAATAGTAGCTTTACCCAAGAATAATGCACAGCAGGCTCAAGTATAGAAACCAGACATTTGAAAACATGCCTCTTCACATACAGTGGTGCACTGTATATGGAATACAATTAAACAGGCTGACATCTGAGAGTTACTCATCACTTCAGCCAATCCACATGAGGACTTCCAAAAGAAAGGCAGTCAGTGTTTAGTGTTTCAAAACAGTAATGCAGCTACAACTAAACCACAACTGGTTGTTCACTAAGGGATCATGTATCCCAGGTCCAGAATAATGAAACACTGTTAAGTCCACTCATCTCAACACTAGGTTGAACCACAATAGTAAACAGAGAATTGACAAGTATGTCTGGCTATGTTTCACTGCCCATCAGATGAGTTCTTTCTTCATTATTACCAGGAGGATTTTGCAGGCTGGAACTGGAACTGTTTGCACAAGGAAAAGAACAAGAGGGAAGAAACAGGTTTAATATTCTCTAGATACTTCTAAGCAAAACCAACATCATAGCAAAAAAGCCACACATTACATGGAAAGAGCTACGTGGATTGCTGGATTTGGTTCCCCACTATTGCACAGAACCACATACTATTGCTTTCACATCTATCATGTCACAGAATGGTTCAGGTTGGAAGGGACCTTTAAAGGTCATCTAATCCAATCCGCCTGCCATGGGCAGGGACATCTTCAACCACATCAGGTTGCTCAGAGCCCCGTCCAGCCTGACCTTGAATGTTCCCAGGGATGGGGCATCTACCACTTCTCCGGGCAACCTGTGCCAGTGTTTCAGCACCCTCCTTGTAAAAAATTTCTTCCTTATATCTAGTCTAAATCTGCCCTCTTTTAATTTAAAACCATTACTCCTTGTCCTATCGCTACAGACCCTATGAAAAAGTCTGTCCCCATCTTTCTTATAAGCTCCCTTTAAGTATTGAAAGGCCACAATGAAGTCTGCCTGGAGCCTTCTCTTCTCCAGGCTGAATAACCCCAACTCTCTCAGCCTTTCTTCACAGGAGAGGCATTCCATCCCTCTGATCATTTTTGTGGCCCTCCTCTGGACCCCCTCCAACAGGTCCATGTCTTTCCTGTGCTGAGGGCTCCAGAGCTGGACGCAGTACTGCAGGTGGGGTCTCACCACAGCAGAGCAGAGGGGCAGAATCACCTCCCTCGACCTGCTGGCCATGCTTATTTTGATGCAGCCCCAGATACGGTTGGCCTTCTGGGCTGCGAGTGCACATTGTCAGCTCATGCCCAGCTTTTCATCCACCAGTATCCCCAAGTCCTTCTCGGCAGGGCTGCTCTCAATCCCTTCATCCCCAGCCTGTATTGACCTGCCCTGACCCAGGTGCAAGACTTTGCACTTGGCCTTGTTGAACCTCGTAAGGTTCACACAGGCCCACTTCTCCAGCTTGTCCAGGTCCCTCTGGATGGCATCCCGTCCCTCAGGTATGTCAACTGCATCACTGAGCTTGGTGTCATCTGCAAACTTGCTGAGGGTGCACTCGATCCTACTGCCTATGTCGTTGGCAAAGATATTAAACAGTACTGGTCCCAGTGTGGACCTCTGAGGGACACCACTCGTCACCGATCTCCATCCGGACATTGAGCTGTTGACCACTACTCTCTGGATGCGACTATCCAGCCCATTCCAGCTCACAGACACCCTTCCTGGAGGAACCATCAGTAGGGTTTGCTCATTAACGCCACAGTCCTGTTGCTTGTACAGAACAGGCATTGCCTGGTTTAGGTCTCTGTTTAGGTCAGTAGGGACTTAGGAAAGCATACAGACAAAGTATTTAAGCAGTATTTTTACTGCTCGTCCTGTCATTCATTATCACATTGGTAGTGAGGAAAAAATGGAAGTCCAGCTTTCAAAGGTTTGCTTTATATGGCTGCAAGCAAAATAAAGAATAAATATCTCAGCATACCTTCTCCTTGTTGCCTCAGTGATATAGAAAATTCCAGTTGCAAGACCCTTTGAGGAAACAGTCAGTTACAATTGTAATAATCATAACCTTATGCAATAGCTCATAATTGCAATAGATATAAAAAGCAAAAAATGTGTAATTACTTACACTTAACAGTGCCCACCCTCCTTGGATGGCTGAGGCCCATTCAAAACCCAGCTTTTCATTTAGAAATCCTCCCAGAGTGGGACCTGCAAATGCCCTGCAACAAATCAAAATGAGATATTGGCATCCCAAACAAAAAAGGTAACATATCATATTCTCAGAGAACTTTTTTACTGCATTTTGTGGCCTCCCCCCATTGATTCTCTCTCCTTTGTCAAAAAAGAGATTGTCTTCCACAGACCTAACTTTCCTATAATCAACAATAAGTATTAATTCTTTCTTTGCCACAGTCCCAATAAACCTGTCTAGTTACCTCCTCAGCTGGAAATAGGATCCACATCAGAAAGCTGAATGCACTCTTTTCTATATCTGGAATGGCTTAGAGGCCCCATTAAGGACTATGTTGTAACAGGGCATCTACACCGATCAATTCTATCATAAAAGAAATTTAAACCCTCATCCCTCAAAATGTAAACCTTCCAAACTTTAAGACAAAAAGACTGATGGATATAGGCAGGTGGGGAGGCACATTGTGACAGACGCGGTCGCTGCAAGGTTGAGCTGTATGTAACTGCCCTGCACCTTCATGCCTGTCTAAGAATGCCATAGAAGGTTGTGCAGCTACTGTCACTTTATGAAAGGGCTTACATGATATCGTCTCTCGCTACAGAAAGGGACAAAACTGTAAAACTAAAGAGACTTCCTGGAAGCAAGTCACATAATAAAATCAGGTTTGATAACAGCATAAAACTGGGGCTCGGTAACTTTATACTACCTACATCTGTACTGAACTCTAGGCCAAATACACAGGACAGCTAGAACTTCAGTTAGCTTGGAAAAAACAGTGCAAATTTGTACCACTGAAACCCACCTGCAGCCACAGAGGACTACAAGGACAGATAAAAAAAAAAATCCTGGAAGTGGCTGTCAATAGGGGGACTCTGTCACTTCCCACTGAGTGACAACTCTGAAGGGTCACTCAGCCAGTAGCACCTTTCACTCATTTCTGTGACGACCACTGGGTAATAAACACAGACACACTCTGCTAAGCTACGCAAACCAGACCTTAAATAATGGCTGTGACTGAAAGAGAAGAGAAGATTCTACCCTAAGCTATCCCAGGCAAAAGGAGGAATGTGGAAAATGAAAAAGGGAGAACAGAATTAGTCAGGAGCAGATACCTTCTAGCTTGCTCCATGTGGGTGGGCTTTGCTTTGTAAAAAATTAGGGTCCACCTCTCTCTGTATTAAGCATTAAATATTTCAGTGACAACAAAAATGGCCACACAAAAGCACAAGCTAACATCCACTTAATCACTGCAGCTTTTTGATATGCAGGGCAATACATTTCAAGGAAGACAAGTTCAGAGTCCATTCCCTTTGTGAGGTAAAAAACTTTGTTTTAACATGTCCACCAGGCACCTGTTTAGCAAACACCTTTTGAATTAAGGTCAACACAATGACTGCAATGCAAGACTTCTGGTTGTAATGCAGCAGGCTTTTGTGTGGCAACAGCATAGAACAACTGAAAGCTCATAGCTTACAAACAGGTGACTATATACCTACCCAAGGGACCACATGGCATTGAAAAGCCCAGACACCAGTCCCAGCAGACTCAGACCTTCTTCAAATCCATTCTCACTGCAGAAGGACAGACCAGTTAGAGTAGTACAATACATTATTGTGTCTCAGTCTATAGCCTTCCCCTATAGAGAGTTTTTTCCCTCCTTTTAATTTACACACAACATAAATAGTTAACAAGCAAAAGTGTACAGTGGAATCATGTCTGTTTACCCAGTACCTTCTTCTTTGCTGCCTCTCTGGAGGACTGCAGTGCTACTCCTCGTCTCTGATGTCTTCCGAGTAAGATTCCTAACATCACATCATCGCTCATTCCCCATGTTTCATAAGGCAAGTGTAAAGCAGTGACAGGTGGCTTTTAAGAATGAAAGACCTTGTTCCAAGACGAACATACTAATGAGAGTAAATCAAGACCCTTCTAGGTCTTTACTGCCAACCTACACCACAGACTTTGTACTTTGAGCAAGTACGACTCCTATAGGTGCAGCTGTTAAAGCCAATGCAGCCTAAAAACCCAGTGAAAACTGCTTGCTATTAATCATCCTCAGAAGCTGAAATAAATCCTATGTGTATGAGGTCACACACAGGTCACCCCGTGCTATGAGACCCGAAGTCTGATGGACTTCAGTGTGTTCATAGTACTGAGGTACACATTTACAAAATTATATTTGGAGTATAATAACTGGAGTGCTCAGTCAGAAAAAACTAAGACAAAAGAGTAGTGGAAGCATTTAAGTATTAATCACTGCCTTTGTCTCAAAAAGGGGGGAAAAAGCCACATCAAAACCCCACTTCATATTCAGCCTGAAAATTAGTTGCAGTTTCCTACTGTCAGTAACATGAAAGATGCATTAGACCGAGTTACTTACTATGCACAGTGCAGTATTTCTGGAAACACTGGGATAGCACTCATGCCAAGTGAAAGGCCAATCAAAACCAGCACTAGCACAAACATCCACAGCTGACTGAAAAAGAGGCATTTAAAAGAAGTTAGCTGCTGAAGAGTCTTTCCAAGTAAGGATCCCGTTTGACTGAAGGCTGTTATATCAGCTCCCCATGACCGACCAGAAAACTAGGTTTCTTGAAGCCAAAAAGAACTCTACTTTAATTGAACCCTAACACTTGAAAAATACAGTTCTATGCTAAAAAAAAAAAAAAAATTCTCTTTGTAAGAGAATTTGAAAATCCTGTGCTCAAATTAAATATTTCTTTATCAAATGCAGTTCATTTTAAGAGGAGCACATAGGGAAGAGGTAGACAGACAAGCTTAACGTGTCCAAACTCCAGGCTTGGTTTGCTGCACAAGTGAAGGATTTTGCAGCTAAAATTTTGTAGCCTAATACATTATAACCAAACTGACTCAGCTAAAGAAAAGAATCTTGAAGATTTTACTGATTTCTTTTTCTCACCAGCTCAAATGTATGATCTTCTTTAAACATTAGAAGTCTAGGAGAAAGAAGTTGACTAATTCTGTACATTAGCAAGCCTATCATCATCTTTATCAGAGTATATAACCTAGGACAAAAGGACTGTGCAGCTGTTTTGTAAATGTAGCCAAGTGTTTTGCGGTGAATTAACTTGAGAGATATGACAATGCAATATTCAGGTGCAACAAATATTCTTTACTTAGCTAGCTGAAAACAAAGCTATAATCTGGCATTTTCTTCAGTAAGCTATATACAAAGAGAAGAAAGATCAATACTGCTGCACAGCCATGCAAATAAAACCCGCAGTTAAGAAACACTGATGAAATAGAAAAAATTAAAAGATAAGACAGAAAGAGAACTTCATTTTGCTGCACTGGATATGCCACAGAAATGGGAGGAAAAGAAAATAAAAAGCAGCATTATTCCCACCACACACATTAACATGAGCAAACATAGTATCAGTAAAAAGCAAAGGAAAAGGATCTATTTTACGAAGCTGTAAAATCTCCATTTTCAGATGCTTCCACTGCTTTACATTCATAGTCTCATGTTAGAAGTTAAAAAACACCCTGTTTCATGGTCAGAGGTGCTAATTATAGACTTGTGGACACACATGACTATGATCATGATAGCTATCACAAAAACATCACATAAGGGGACATGCTGAAGAAGAGGCAGTTCTGTACCTTTCAATGTGCAGTACAGGAGCAGGTCCTAACATGAAAAAGCACAGTGCTGTCATTAAGCCTCCAGATACCAGCAGCCACTTCCTGAGGTACTGTGAAAGAAAAGGAAGAGGTATGTAGTTTAAAGATGTGAATTTGTAATGTAACTGTTTTTTCTTTCCTAATACCTCTCTTCTAAATGTCCATTTCCTGAAAAGTACGGCTCCTGTAGAGACCATCATTACACACAAACTGGGAATTCACAATTTCTCTGCCAGTTCTGAACACCATCAAGAAACGCTCAATTCATGTTTCCTCACCACCAATGCAATCACTGGCAGCAGCTGCTTCATAAAGAGATTTCTTCAGGATACTGAGTAACAGTAAACTGATAGAAAAGTATTTTAGGTCTTACTCTTCCTTAGTATAAGTATCATGTAGCATTGCATGTGATTCTCATGTAAAAAGGCCATTATTAGTTTGTGTCAGGAAAAAACAGTGTCAGAAAACTGGCACTGTCCTTTACGTACAGCATTCAAAGTCTAGGTTTCCTTGATCAATTAGTAGTGGCTGTCGCCCAGGCAGTTTTAGGTATATCACTGTCAAAGTCTCTTTCTATGATGCAGTTAAGAGCTAGAGAACCACAGCCAGTCAGTATGCTGATCTAATTTGGATATTACACTTTTTAAGAGATGAAATCAGTACAGCTAACGAGAGCATCTATACTCCTCTTCTCAAAAGCAGATAAAATTAGATGTGGTCAAAAGCATGGATAACTGGGACATATTTTCCCATTCTCCATTCCATATGGGCTGGAAATAGATTGTGCTAGTCCACCAGAAAAGCTCAACACATTTCAACTATAGAATACTTGTCCAACATCCTTTACTATTTTGGACATACTTGTATTACCTGGACCTTGCAAAAGAGACCTTCAAGTTGGCAGTATTCAGTGCACATGCAAGGTCCTGAAAGACAGACCCCTTTACAGGACCAGGCCTACATCCATCGCTTCAATATGGGAAGTACTCCAGTTTTAACTAAATGCACAGAGTGCTTTACTAACCCTGCACAAACAGCAGGGTAGTACTCACTGGCAGTTTGTCACTTAGGAGTCCAAGGAGGGGAGAAGATAAGGAGTATGAGAGTGCCAAACCGAGGAATACCAAGCCCACATAACCAGCTGGGAGTTTGAACTATGGAAAGGAAGACAAATAAAACAAAAAACAAAACATCAAACCATATATGCTACATTCAGTAAAGAACAATCCAAGAATTATATTTTAGGTCAAAATACTAAAATGCATGATTTTAAGTATTTTACTAATACCATACAAAGGTTTTTCAAGTATTTGAAGTCATCAGCAGAGCTCCCATTTCCTTCCACTTCCCTTTCTAGGCATGGAGTGAAAACACCTGACACAACTGTACTCAGATAAACCCTAAATAATCTCAGGAAGAAACACTATGCTATGTCCCTACACGAGCACACTGGATTCTAACATTAGTATCTGGCACATTTGAAACAGACGCTTCAGACGCTGAAATTTAGATGGATTTAGTCTTTACCTCTCCAATCTTCAGTTTTATTTCCACTTAGAAAAGTAAAAATACTGTAGTCATCCACTGCTACTCAGTGCATCTTAAAAGTAAGTAGTGCTATAAAACACAACTCTGGCTTTTCAACCAAAGGAGGATTTTTATGAGAATGAGTAAGAGGCGTGTTGCAAACACCCTTAAGTCTACATTTTCCTAATGCAGAGTCACACTTCTGTATTGAAACAAAATGTGTAATGAACCAAAAGTATACTAGTCTCCCAAATGAGTGCTTTAGCTACTAGTTAGAAGGTATTCCAAGATGTTTCATGTGGCATGGACTACATAAATATTCACTGTTTCCTTGCCATATGCAAGCATATGATAATAACCCTAATTTAGTGGTTACAACACCTGCCAAGAAGACTACAGTCCTTTCACAGCAAGTATCTGTTAGCACAAAGCAGAGGGGAAGCAGAAGAGCCACACAAGTGCACAATATTCTACAGTGGGATAATTACAGATCCCTCCTGCATGGTGGAAGACGTACATTCACATCGCCACTGATGGAAGAGGTTAGCACCAAGTCTCCTCCACCCTGGATGAGTGCTCTAAGTACTGGACTAGACAGCTGAAAAGTAGGAGCACAACAACCTGTGAAATGCTATTCCCTGGAAAAACAATTAATAAATAAACCACTCAAAAAGCATTGCTTAATTTCACACAGGAACAGAATCCTAAACTGTTTACTTCAAATTCATTACCTTAAACACCATGGGGAAAATAAATAAATAAAATTAAGTAGGAAACAAATAAATAAATGTTAAAATAAATTAAAAACAAATGGCATTTGCCTTTTGAATCACTGAGTGAAGAAATCAGCTGGCAGGCTACATAGTTGCAATCAGTTTAACTTTGGCATTGCTATAAGAGAAGGCAGAGCTGTGACATCATGTCCCCGAAAACAAATGTCCACATCAAGAGCTATAACACTGTCAGTGACTGTTGCAGTTTTACAGAATTTGCTTTCAGAAAGGAGGAGAAAGTCCCTCGTTTACAAAACCAGCTGCTCTACCCTGTTCAGAGAAGGCACTCTGCAGTTGAAAGCCAATTAAGTGGAAAAAGCACATTTTTAAAGGCCTTACATTTCCTCATTCTCAAAGTTACCAAGACCCAGCAGCAACAGATGGTTTCAATGGAAACTGTGATTTGTCAGTACTGTGGAAATCAAGTTATTTGGAAATCATAGTTTTAACAGTTAATTAAAGCAGTGTAATTGGATAAGGCTTAATTTCATTTTGGATATTTAAACCACATTTATAACCAGTAATTTACTATTTAGCAAGTCAAGACTTCCCTGCCTGTTAACAGGACTTACCTTTTTTAGGATAAATAGAGACATCGTGGGATCCAAAAAGCCCAAGCATGCACTTAGAGAAAATATAGTAAGACAGAGTAGTAAGACTTTTGGCAGAAGAAAGAGCTTCCAAAAGGAGTTCTTGCTAGGGATCGAATCTGTTTCAAGAGAAAAGAAGGGAAATTGCGTTATTTTCAGCACCATAAGCTCATGATTCATCTTCTTGCTTTAGAAAAGAAATCAGTATTTCCCTTTTACTAGTCCTATTACTCTTGTTATCTAACAAATGCAAGTCAATAGTAGACTATTATGCACTACACTATTTCTGTATTAAAAAAACAAAATTGATAGGTGAATAAAAGGAGAAAAGTACACAATTTAGATTCCAACATTGCAAATCCCCAACTTGAAAAGAACAAAAGCATGTGCTATTCCAATTATGTGAAAATATGTTTACTTCTCCGCTAGCCCTTAAACAATAAAAATTTCATGAATATGTCTCAACCTAAAACAACATGCACACGTGCATGAACCATTCATATCCAATCAGAGAAACATGCTTTGAAAGTAAAATAAAAAGATTGTTATTTATCAGTTGAGATCTGTCCGAATTTTTAAGCAACTAGTCATTCGGATCTCCTACATGTTCAATTTGCACTCCAGACAGGAAGCTTCTTTCAGGTGTCATGTTAAGATGTCACTCCTAAGTCAGGCTCCCTTTCTGATGCTGTTGGTGCTTTAATAGTTGATATGTGGTCCCAAAGTATACATAGAACTAAACGTTCATTCATTAGCATCCACCAGCCCAGAGCTAACTTTCATTTAACGTAGTTTCAAATCGGCTAGTAACATCATGACTCGAGACAATTTCAGAGCTCGGGGAGATGAGAGGGAAGCCAGCATTAGCAGCACATGGTTAACCACTGTAAGTTTCTTCTAAAAGCCAATATATATGAAGTTATTCTCCAAGGTTTTCATATTTAAGAGAAAAAAAGATTTTTAAAAAGAAGTATTTTAAAGTTACTAGCTTTTTTTCCTAGAAGACTAACAGAACTGTAATCTTGCAATTACAATCTTGTGTGAAGACTTAAGTTAGCTTTCCATCCAAGCAGGCCCATTTAAAATTTAATCAAATTTATATGACCTCCAGCACTTCAGTTAAGCCCCTTATTTATTAACTTTAACATTCTTTCATGTTAATCAGATCCTGCAACATTCAGTACAAATAAACCCCTTTTGTTCTCCCTGTAATTCTTTTTTTTCCCCCACTGTTAACCCCTCAAACATGTCAAGTTCTCTTGTTTTAGGCAAAATCTATCTCCAGCTTTTCTTCAACTAGCTGCAATGACAAGCTGATACTAAGCAGACACAACTGATCCTTTACAAGCCCTGAAGCTAAGGAGACAAAAGAAACCAAAAATATATCTCAGTTCACTTCCACACAGAGTTCTTAGTGTTTGCAGAGATGGGCATGAGGTGTTGGATTCATTCCAGGCCATCTGCATGCATTAATTTAGGTTAGCATTAAAACATGGGCCTGATCAAGATCACAAGTTAATTCAGCTGGAGCTTTGCCCTTTGAGTTGGATCAGACTCCAGAAGCTGATATTTTTTTAAAGGACAGTTAAATACATGAGAAATTAAGGTGAGTGAAGGAGGCAGGAAGAAAGATGCTTACCATATTTTGGTAATATGCACATATTCACAGGCACCAAGACCAACACTATGCATCCCAGTGTAATGAAAGGAACCTCATAACCAAACGATTGATACAAAAAGCCACCTAAAGGTGGGCCCAGCACCAGTCCGAGTCCTGTAAAAATTTCAAGGCTGCCCTAAAGGATGAAAAAGAAAGCGAGCAAAAAAAAAGTATGCTGACTCCAATGTAACAATCAAAAGCAAGCCATTTGTCTGAGGAGCAGGACAACATAGTCAGGCTAGTGAAATGAAAAAGGCACTGCATCACTAAGGGGGATAATGGCTAGTAGTGACCTTCACAAAGCGGGATAGTGACAGGAATTTCTCAGTTGTCTGCGTGACACCCACCACCTCTTTTGCTTACACCTGTACTGCAGCGTTAGCCGCTCTGCTGTCACCTAACAGATCCCAGTCCTGAGGCAAGACAAATGCTCTAGTGATGGAAAGCATCTGCAGGACAACTCAGGCTGAAGTGATCATCTCTCCCACCTGCCGTTACACTCCAGCCTGAGTGGGAGGCCCCAAACAAGCCTACTCAGATGGGTCATTGTCTCATGGGATGAGGTACGCATGCCAGGTTAAAGCTTTCTTTCCATAACCAATTGTTTGGATTCACTGACTAGGGGTGGGAAATAACAGTGAAATTGCAATGGGGATAACTCAGATAATTTTGGCTATAATTTAATAATCTGGCATCTTTTATAAGATACTAATTTTTAAAAGGACAATAATACTGTTACACTTAAATCTTGTGTTACACCACCGTAATCACGACTGTCAACATCTGCCTCAACACTTGATTAATCGATGCTTAGACCACCAGTAACAGCTGGTGGTAATAACTGCTTACAGTTAAAGTTCTGCTAACTTCTGGGACCCAGAAACATAGTAGGGAGATTCATCCTCATCTTTAATTTTACTGATACAAGTCAGAGTGGTCAAATGACCCGAGTGCAGGCACAGTCAGCAAAAGCCAAGTTCTTTACCCTAGGTCAGCCTAGGATGGCAGCCTTTTCCTTACCTAGCAAAGGAAATAACTAGTAACAACATAAGACTAGCAAGTCTTCAAAATTTCTAGATAGATTTGAGACATTTTGGTAAACTTCTACACATGGAATGCCCATGAGTTAACATAACTGCATCCAAATAATGCTTTTACTTGTGTTGCTCACCAACCATAAAAAATATTTATGATTGGTGAGTCTTCAGTTCAAATCAGGCTGTACATCATTTAGCCCCTCTAAATTAATGAATTATTAGTGGCGGTAGAGCTGAGGCTTTGCATTATTACAGATAAGGGGAGGACAGGGTAAACCTGACATTGTAAGAAAAGTGATACTGCTTATGTTCTGAAGTTCACACATCCTGCAACAGAGAGATCAGGTTGACAGCTGCTGAACTTTCCACTTCAACAAGGCTGACATGCCTACATTTAATAACTTCCCCATACATTCTCTAGGGCACCCAATGGGTAAAAGGTGGGCTCAAAACTGGGTAAGGAAAGGAAAAGTGCTTTTCAGTATCTATCACTATCAGGAAGGGCAATGGAAAGCAAGGCTAAAAATCCCTCATCCATTCCTTCAGGCTTTATGATTTTACCCTAGGACGCACCTTGCTTCACTAATCAGCTCTTTCTTCTGCCTCCTGCCTCTGCAACCACCATGAGCAGAGCTCACAGTAACAAGAACTCTCCATCATGTCCATTTAAGGACAGTAAGTCTACATGAATGAATTTGAAGAAGTTTCATTCTCATGCAGAACAAGACATTAGAGTATATAATATGGCAAACAGACCAACATTTAAAAGTGATCTGCCTTCTGACAGCACCCTTTCTAGATTTTAAACAAAGGTAGCTAGCAAACCACAGCTGTGTAGTGTTTCTGTTTATGGTCTTGAGGTGACCTTCATCATCACGTACTGTTTTCAGCTATGCATCATGTTTATTGTGCTGCCACCACAGAATTTCATTTATTTTTAAGTCTGATTATAAGATAGATAACGAAGTCCCTTTAAGTCAAGGTTACTTTACTTACCTATTTAAATTACATTTTAAAATTTGAAAACAGGAAACCTTAACCTTATTGACTGAATAAATCCAAAACATGATTACAATATATAACCTGCTTTCCAAACAAATTGCCAGCTCCTCACTGCTCATACAATTTAGTAGTTTTTTGCTAGTTAGGAGGCCATATTTTTACAGACATTTATTTATAGAAGTAACTATACAGCTTAACAACAATATTAATAAAAGCATCAACTTTTCCAATTTTATTAAATGTTCTGAAGGATCTTCTTAACATTTGTTCACTCATTAAAATTTAACCCAGTTATTTCTGTCAGTCTATATTTGAATTGAAACCAGAATTTAGTGAAAAAGAGAAAGAGAAAGCAGCATTTTATTAAATACAAAACTTTTTTTTTTCCTAAGACCACAAAAAAGGACAAAATAAGGGTACTATCTCTGGTTGAAATGAATCATTGATGACTAGAAATAGTGCCCTCCAGATTCCAAGAAGTTCTAGCTCTCCTCTTCTCATACATCACTTTTATCATAGATTAGAAAAATGAAACAGAAATTGTCTTTCAGTCATTTAAATCAACACTATTTGAATGAATTAATCAAATTTCTTGAATCAATCCACATGGATCCTTACTATCCATGTAGAAGTAGTCATTAAAAGCTGTATTAGTATTTTAATAGTCTGATTTCAACTGAAGAGATAACTACTGCCATCAATGGTCAGCTGTCTTCAAACATACTGCTTAATTTATAGCTAACTGGAGTTATGCTAAGGTCTAAACTTGTTCTAGGATTGTGATTCTAGATTAGAAACAAACATTACGTGACAATTTCAAATATGCCTGCACATGAGACAGCTGATTTTCTCCTCCTGGTTTTAGGGTGCCTATTGGCAATTTATGATATTGCGGGTACTCAGCTGGTTTTTGCACTTACCAGGACAGTCGCTATATTATTGGGAAATGCCTTTGCAAGGATAGAAAACGATGCTGTCATTGCTGCTGCAAAACCTACTGCATCCATTGCTCTTACTAAAAAGCACAAACCGATGAACATTGGCCCACTTGGCACCTTGTCCAGCATTCTGAAAAAAAAACCCACCAGTAAACAGAGATCTCTCAGGATGCAACAAGTCATCTACTAAAGGCCCTGGAGCATGGTTTCTTTCTCATGAAAGGACACAGTTAAAGACACTCAATGCTTTCTATTGCCACATCTTTTTGAATCACATCAGTGAAGTCATTCAAACTCTACCAAACTATTTCTGCCAGCTTTCTCCTTTTCCCCTTTCTTTGGTGGTAAAAAGAGAATGAAAAACCTAACCTGTGAAAAATGCCAATGCCATCTTCTGTTGTATTTCATAGCTTTTCCAAGCAACTGTGCAATAAGTCTGACACAATGAGTTACAACTACCTAATAAGAGCTTCCTTCATTGTTAATAAAACTTTTATTTTGCTAAAATGAGTGGCTTAGTCTCTCTGCCTGCCAGGCAAAGCTTCTCATTTGCATTCAATATTTGTAAGAAAAGAATAATTAAAACATTATGCATAAATAGTTCCCTTATTGCTGCATTTTGACATACTTCCTGCTGTTCCTGAACTATAGTAGTTTTTTAAATATATAGAACCTTCCTCCTTTGCTTTCGAAGTAGTAAACAGGCTTTGAAACCTACTGAAAAGGAGAAGTGTTCATTCTGCTTTACAAGGGGTAGATAAAAAGTAAAGATGCAAAAAGTTAGGTGACCTAACCAAAAACCGAAAGATGCCCAAGAGTTTCCAGTTTTGTTTTGTGTCCAACTTTTCATATGAATGAAAATGATTAAAAGACAAATGTAACAAAACCAACAAAAATTACTCACCCAAACAGAATGGTCACACATCCTGAAACAAACATCCCTGCCACAAACATGAATTTTGCTCCAATATGAGTAAGCTGTAAATTAAATACCATTTTTACATGTTATTATTTCAAGCCTAGATCAAAAAAATATTTCAAAGTAAGTTACTGTTAAGAAATCAAAACATTCTGGGCACTTTAGAGCATATGTAACTAAAAGATCTGGAGACACTGCTCCTGCCGGTGTGCCTTCGCGCAATACTGAACCTAAAAATATTCTGAACGTTAAGTGACTTAACCCACTTTTCAGAACGGTAAGACAATGGTGCAGTTAACTATTTCACAGTGGCATGCTACAGCTTCTGCAGAGCAGCAGGTTACAGCAGCATTCCTCATTATAAACAAACAGAAAGTAATACGTTCCCCCTCCAGTACCGTCAGTGATGCCAAGTCAGCAATACCTGTCACGTATATGCCTAAGGACAGTCAATGGAAGCTGATTTTAAAGCAAATTTATCACAACCTTTAACATCACAAAGCTTTGGCACAGGAAGCACGGTAGCTTCAGGCTTCCCCATTCATTACCAGGGAAAGGACCCCACCTTCCTTCATTTCAGACTCCATCACTAGGGTGAAGGACGATGAGAGGCATGCTGTAAAGCTAACTCAATCCCATAACAAACTACCTCTGAGCTTCTAATTCCATGCTGTAACTTCCCCTAAGGACAGTAGGTATTTCAGACTCTTTTCTTGTTCAGGCCTGGACAAAGTCCCTGCGTTTCAGCCATTATTACTAAAGCCCATATTTTGCCGAGTTTCACTGAAACCCTCAGGATTGCTGATTGCTGGACTGTCCATCTCTATTGGTGCTCACTTCACCTGTCTGCAGTGAGGGTGGCGTGCTCACTTTCTCTCTCCCCTATAAAGTACTTGGTGAGGGTTGTGCCGTAATTGAATGCCATCACAGGCACCAAGACTGGACTACCAATGGCACTTGTGTGACACCTTGATGAGCCACCTCACCACCAGAGAAAATCATTCACCATGGGCTCAGCAAAGAGACTGCCGAGCCAAAGGAAGAGAAGACTGTGACACTGCAGCAGCCCCGACTTAGGGTATGATCCTGAGCAGCCCTAGCCAAAAATGCATAGACAGCAGTGCTCCAGCATATAAACAAACAAACTTGTATAATTTATTTGTAATTTCTCCAGCATGAGAAAAATCCTGAATCTGTGGGAAAACTGAAACTGCAAGAACTGGAGACATTTATCTCATATTGCTGTATAACGAAGTGAAGGGGAAACCAAGTTAAGCAGCAGCGAGTCATAATAGGAGGAAATGATAAGAAAAAGACAACATACCAGAAAAGAAGGGGTTCAGCTAACTACAGGAAAAAAAACCAAAACCAAAACAAAACACCTTAAGAACATCACCAAAGGCAAAAAGAATATTTAAGTAAGTGTAATAAATAAAATGGGGGGTAGGGGGAAAGGAGGTAATAGAAAGGAGAACTGATCAGCAGATTACTCTGAAGCAAACAGAACACCTATCTGGAGAAACACAACAGCTACAWGTCCGCCACCCTATGCTACCCTCAAGAACTGCAGAAGAGTAATTTTTAAGTTGTACTTAAAATTTATTCAGACTTTATTCAAAATTTATTCAGATTTAGACTGACTGGCCAGGCTCCAGTTACTGCAGACACAAGCCTGCAGGAGTGCTACTGAAGAGACACCACTTTTCTCAGCCTTAGAGAACTGTCTTCACGTACCAACCTGTGTCGTCACAGAAATAATTTACATCTTCAATTATACTTACATAATTTCCCAAGATTAAAGAAGTCAAAAAATTGACCAAAGCAAAACATCCAAAGATCAGGCCAACGACAGTGTTACTGGCACCTTTTTTTTCTGCCTGCAAAAAAGATCACAACTGTGTAAAGATGGAGGCAAATTCTTGAGGTGAAAAACATTCATGCCTTGTACATTTAATTTTTTTTAATTCTCTATTAGTGCAGTTACAAAGCAATTTCCTTTCTCAAAGGCAGTAGGGCCTCATAAGGTAACAACACAGCAATTTAAAGGCATATTGCACTTCTATTTAAGCTATATGTAATTAAGGGAAAAACAACGTTCATTCCTCAATGAATGGAAACACTGTGCTGTTTGCTGAACTACTGAACAGGTGACAAGACTTCATAGAGGTGGCTTCAGATGGTGTCCAACAGAGGTAGCTACAAAGCTTTGATCCGTTGCATGGTCAGAGGGCAGTGAACAGAGATATCTCTTATCTTCACTGTATCATGCCTCCCCATAACAAGCACCAGGCGAATTTCTGACTTATCCAACTGGCAAAATACATTTACTTGGGTACAAGCAATACATAGGAATATTTAGAGCAAAAATAATCTTAACATTTCTTTGTTAACACTTGGGAACAACTTGGTCATGAGACAAATGGAATTCTGCTGCAAAGGCACCATGACCATTTGTCTTCATCCTGTATTTAAACATTGTATTCACTTAACATACGCAGAGATTATTTTTTTTTTCCCCTCCAGTTGCTAGGTCAGGAGGTTTAACACAGTGAAAGATGGCCCAGCATGAGTTAACAGAGAGGTAGCTATAAATAAAAAGTCATTGAGTGGCTAAGGCACTGAAATGCAAGTCAGGACATGGGCAGAGTTCTAATCTCAGCTCTACTACCAAACTGCTACGCAACACTGGGCAAAAAACTATTTCACTTCTCCAAGCATCCATTTCAACTTCTATCTCATATCATTAGTTTGCTGTCTCCTCTGCAGCCACAGGGAAGATGAAATTAGTCCATGGACAGGATCCAGGTCACCATTATATACTCTAATCTATTTTAGCCAGCATTGGGGTATCACTATGAATACCCACAACAGAAAAGTCTAACTCAGAGCTTACAGACAGCCATAGAGGTCCCATGGTGTTCAAGATTCTTTTAAAAGTTTCAACACGCAAAAAATAATCTAAAGAGTAGCTGGCTAAATTGTTTACCTCAGAAGGGAAAAAGGGTCCCAGGATTGAATAGCATATCATTGAACTGAAGTTTATAGAAGCTGTCGCGGCCATTGTAAATAGCTGTTCCCTGGTAAGCCTTCTTGGTTCCTCACCAAGTGCTTCTGGCACGCCATCTTCTTAAAATATAAAGGAAAAATAAAAAAGAAGTATTATAAACTGATAGAGGGAAACACAATTTGCAAATCAGGTTTGGAAATCAAAATCCGCGCAAAACTTCTACCCTCCCGGCTCTGGGGAATTAAATCAAGCCGTACTGCTTTTTTCCCTCATGCAGGAGTGCACACTTGGCCGTAAAGGCAGCACCTTCCCCGCGCGGTGCCAGTCTGCAGCCGCCCCTCAGCCCACCCCGAAAGCGCAGGGGCTTTTGCAGGAGCCGCCCGCCGCGCTGCCGGCCCGGCACCGCGCGTACCCCCGCGGGGCGCACCCCGAGCCTGTGAGCAGGCACCTCACGGGGACAGCCCCGGTGCGCGGCACTGCGGGACTCAGCCCCGGGGAGAAACCTGCCCCCATGCCCTGCACGCCCGCTCCCCTTCCCAGCGCGGGCTCCGGCGCTGCGGAGCGGCCCTTCAGCGCCTGCCCGCCCGCAGCAGGCAGAGCCTGCGGCGCGGCAGCTGTCCCCCGGCCCCGGTCGCCAGCGGACAAACGCGGGGCGCCCCCCCGCCTCCCGCCTCCCACCTGGGGGCTGCTCTCTCCCCGCGCCGTCCGCCGCCCGGCTGCCCATGGAGAAGGAGCGCCGGGCCCGCAATGGCCGGTGCGGCACCTCCCCGCCGCCCCGCCTGGCACCGGCCGCGGGCTCTCAGCGCGCCGGGGCCACCGCCAGCCCCGCCGCCACTGAGCATGCTCGGCCTGCGGGGACGGCCTGCCGCGCCCCACGCCCCATGCCCCGCCGGCCGGTGCCGGCCGCCGGGGGCCCCGCCGGGAGGCGGCGGGAGCGTCGCCGCGGGGCTGCCCGGGCGGCGGCCGGGGGTGCTGCGCCCAGCGGGAGGTGCCAGCCCGGGCGGGGAGAGCACCGAGGGCGACAGCAGGCGCCGGGCTTTGGACAGTCTGACAATAACCTGCTGGCTTCCAGGGTGCGCTGCGCATCTGGCTCAGGGCAGCGGCTTACTTACTGGACCTGGTAAAACGTGAAATGCAGCCCATACTCTTAGTACAGCGGCTTCGACAGGGTACAGGTGAAGAAAACCGAGGAGGTGGCGGACGAAGCTGTCATGAGAACAAGTGGGTATTTGCTGAATACAACTATACATCACCTGGACATCAGAAAGGTGTTTCCGACAAGCAGAACAATACACGTTATAGAAAAGCCTCACAATGGAAGTGTAAATCCCGAGTGTATTAAAACAGGAGCTCAAAGACTTTATGAATATTATGTTATTGTGACTGCTAGGGACTGGGGGAGCTGGGGTCAGGGACCCCACTTCGTGCAGCTAAAGGAAGTTTGGATGGTAAAGGAGGTATCGGCTCTGGGGACTCTGCCTTGCTACAGCTGACTAACCCAACTGCATTTCCTGAAAACTTAATCCCTTTGGCCCGGCTTCGCTCTCCAGGATTCCTCAGGGGTGGCTGACAGTTACTGTAGGACTGCTGATTTGCCTTGTAAGCACAAGCATTCATCTGTTTTAAAAAGAGCTGTCATGTCTCTTCCATACCAAAGGGAGATTCAGGATGGCTTCTTAGGACTGGTAGACTGAGCACGATCGATGAATATCTACACAGCCTCTAGCAAGTTACAGGAACCATGAAACAGTAACAGAAGAGCTGAATGACAAAGTCATCACAAGAATCAATAGCTATAAACTCGCCAGGAGTAAATTCAGGCTGGAGATGAGGAAGAGGTGATACAATCAATTCATTTGGCACAAGTTCCTATCGGAGGGGAACAAAGTGAGGAAGGACATGAGGCATGAGCTGGGGACCTCTTCAGAATTTAATAAAAGACAAGCGACCTATTGCTTGAAGAGAAAAAACAGTAATTGTTTCTTAAAAGCACTATTTTAACTAGGCCATCAGTATTCCATCTAGTCACCAGTTATAATATTATGATGCATAATAAGGCATTTCAGAGCAAATGTTGCCATGTAGCTAACTTTAGAATCCCACACTCGATGTGACAAGAAAAAGCAGAATTACTTTCTTATCACAAGATTAGGAAACTTTAAATTTAGCAGCCACAAAGAACAACAGCCACACATAGGTGAAGCCTATTTTGACAATATATTGCGTGTGGCATATATTATGGCTGTGAAGTTGAAAAATCCCTAAGAACTACCTTGATGTTTTCCTGTTTGCCTCCAGAAAAACACAGAAACGTAAATCCTTTTCGTAGATACTGCCCCTTGAACAGCCTTACCCCCTGCAAAAAGGAGGAAGAGCACTTGCAAGTTATCGTGAGTTCAGCAAAAGGATAATAAGAAAAAGGTGATATATGCAAAGCATGACACACAAATAGAGTGAATAAGAGAAACTTGTAGAGAGAGATTAAAATCATGGAGAGAGAATAAAGCTTTCATTTTGTGGCTAGAGATAGACAGTCAATTATGTTCAGGAGGTGAAATAGTTTTCACTTCAACTACTTGCTCTTTTCAGTCTAGACTCTCATTCAACAGATTCCAACTACTTTCAAAACCCAGTCCTCCTCTCATTAATAATTACCTGTGAATAACAAGTAACCCAATAAAGCCTATGGAGTCAGATTTCCACAAAGTCAATGCGTGCCGTAGAAGGCTGAAGTGTGGGAAGTAGCAGTGATGCACTGTGATCAGCATGAGCTATGGCTCCAGTAATGAAACAGGGCTATGAACTCCCTATGCGTGCATACAGTTTACTTATGCACTGCTTATTATTGCCAGAAGAAGCTGGTTGACAGAACACGTTTGTTAATTCTTCATATATTCTTCATAAGCTATAAATATTTGTTAACCTTTGAACCAGGACTTGTTACCAGCCTGTCACGGTAGTTTTTCAAGTCTAACAAAAATAATTTTTTTAAAAGCATACAAGCCTTTCTTGCTTACGTCATGTCTGCAGCAACTTTAAAAAAAAGTATCTTTCCTTTCAGATCCCAAATCATATGTAGAATTCAAGCCTTGGAGCACTAGCCCTCTATAAATACTACAAATAGAGTCTACATCCATTGCTTATGTCCACAAGATAAAAACATATTAAGAACAATTGCTTTAGGAGCAGCATCCTTCATGGACATCCAGGACATTCTGAAATGCTCAGCACATGTGGGAATACATATCCCTTATTATTGTTCTGTATATTTGTAGAGATCTTAGAAATACTTTTGCATTACAATCCAGAAATCACTTAGCCAGTGCTTATTTGCATCATATTACTATTTCTTTTGCCAGAAGTCATAGTGGCTGCACACAGGTATTTGGAAAGAGTTTAAAATGGCTCTAATGTAACCACATGATAACCACATCCTTTGAGAGTCTAGTGCAGAATCTGTGGAAGGCAATGAAAACCAGCAAACTGTTTTGTTCAGTTATCATGACATCAAGGTCTTTCTTCTTTTCAAATTGGTATTGAAATGCCATAGCTTGTCCTCTTTCTGAGACTCCAGAATGGTCTCACCATAATTTCTCCAGGCGCTTGAAACTCGATGCAGACATTTCTTGCGCTCCTGAGTAGCAGCACGTGGTTGGCTGTTCTGAACCGTTACCTGGATGCGCTTGGAAATACACATCTCTCCCCTCTGGGCTGGTGAGCAGAACTTCTGTGGATATTGAGACAAGGGGCTAAGGGAGATGTTGGTAGCAAAATCCCCAATGGCTCCAGTATCCAGATAATAGATAATGCTCTATTGTGTAAGTCTAACACTTTGCTAACTACTGGGTGAGTCCTGTGCTTTGCCGGCTATCTGCAAGACCAGTTCCTGATAAGAACCAGAGATTCGCCTTAAGAAACCGACCCTGCAATTTGGATAAGAGCCAAGGACCAACTGAGTCTGCACAAGAACAAAAGGTTACTAGCGGTGATGAAGAGGAACCACTAGCCTTCATCCCCACGACCCCTGACGACCACCACCAGACTGCAGTGCGCAAGCGCAGATGGGAGGGGAACTCATTTTAATACAAAGCGGGGACAGGTCATGTGTATGTATAGGTGTATTGCGAAACTTTATGCATATGCAACACTTTGCTGTATATGTTTGGATGAGTGCCGCACTGGGACGCGCACGACTTTGGTGGGACTACCCCCCGTGCTGCCCAGCGCTGAATAAACATACCTACTTTACAGTCTTACAGATTGTGGAGTCCGTTTTCCGCACGTCAATATAGGGCAAGAAAATTGGTAAAAATAGCCTGGCCTYCCATCTTTATGATGCAGAACCTTTTTTTGGTCTGTGTGACCAGGAAATGAATAAGATAATTGTTTAGGAAGAGTAGGGTGAAATATGCACTGGTGTTATTTACAAGAAGGCTTCCAACTCCATGTTCCACAAGACTGAGAAATCATGTCTGTTTTGAAAGGAAAATGAGATCATTCTATCTTGTGACATTGGAAATTTAATTATAGCACATGCCTGTGCTTTGTATTCCTAGAAACAGATGTCAGAGGGAAGTAAGTTTTGCAAGGAATGTTCAGAACTGAAATTCAGAACTGATTGTTCAGAGTTTAGCAGTGTCCTGGACCTCTCGTGGGAGTTTGTAATACCTGACACTTTTGCCTGCCTACCTGGCTGCCTCGCTGTACTGTGCGCTGTCTGAACTACTCATTACTCAGTTCCTGAGTCTCCAGAGTTTACAACATGGCCCTTAAGTTAAGCTATCACTGGAATCTGGCATTTTGAAGAAAAGACGGGCCGTGGTTGCCAGGTGAGCACAGGGTGAAGGTAAAGGTTACCACAGCGATAGACAAGGAGAGAAATAGASAAAGCAAAAAGGAGCAGGAAGAGGATGGCTGAGACAGAGTGAACCATTATATCCTCACTGCAGTACTGCTCTTCTGAAAAAGCCCCCAAGTTCAGTTGCCATTTTGATCACAGAGGGAAAAAAGAGGAAGGCTGAAAACGGGGGACAGTCAGGGGGAGTCAAGGAATTGAATGGAGAGCACAGAGGGTAGTAGCTATAACCAAAGGATTTTTAATTATATGCAGCAAGATGGTGAGTCCGAATGGATCGCCCAGAACAGCTGGCTGGTGAGAATCCAAACTCCTAAATGTCATGTGACAGCAGCTTGTTGTTACTCTTTCTCTCCCCAAATCCAAGTTATAGACAGCATGTTATGCTGTTTATAATGTAAGCAAATGTTGAGAGGACYGAGTTCCTCTGCTGGGGCTGGCTGCTCAGTGAAACACCAGGCCAGTGTTTGCACTGACACCACCTCAGCCCTCTGGAGCCCAGGCAGGCTCTTGCACCACATCTGACAGCTCCTCGTTTACTAGCACTCTGCTTGTTGCCCCCTTCACCCACCCTTGAGTGCGCTACAGGTACTCTCTTAGCACAGGACTGCRATCCTTGGCTTAAATGTGACTGTATGCCAGTATTTAAACTGCAGGGTGCTAAATGGACATCGTAACTCCAAGAGAAAATACAGAGGTTAAGAAACTAGCTACTCCTTRTAGGAATCTGGACAGAAAGGTGGAGCAGGTGGAGTAGTGCCAATAGCGTGCAGAGCGCCCACATACATGAACGCGGAGCTCACATTAACAGCACTGTGCAGTGGAGTGGACTTTCAAACAGGGTCAGACACTTCCATTAATTATTACACACAAATACATACACCTACTATGCTATAACAACATTTCAACACAGAGTTCAGTGCCAATGCAAACCTCCCCTCTACACATACATAACTTTTATCTCAGCACAACTTTATTTTCTTGCAACTGTGCTGGGAAAACTATTTTTGCATATTCTACTTCTAGAATATTTGATTATAATTTGACTGTGATTATCACTTCTGCTGTAATACAAATCTTTCAGATGTGCATACTTCCATCTCCTGGACAGAATATATATTGCACTTATCCGGCAATACTGATGTGTCTTATGGCTRGCTACAGACGTTGATGACCTTGAGGGAGATAATGGTTTATTGTTCCACTCAGAACAAAAACTCCTCTATAGATTAGGCATCTTTGGGGCTTTTTAAAGGGCACAAGAAAATTAAGTGATAGATGGATATAGGGAAGAACATTCTCCCTGGGTGGAGGGAAAGAAGGTGGGCATTATAATTTGTGTGTGTTTGTGTGCTTTCTGGGGCTTGAGCAGTAAGAAGGAAATTATATGTTCCCACTTCTTGTGGAGGAAGGAGGGGAAAAGTCATGGCCAAATGTCCCGCAGGAGCTGCTAAATGAGAATACCTATCTTGGGGTTGTAGTGGTTGCAACCCACTGGGGTATTGCAACTGGGGTTGCAGTTCAGAGTTTCAAGCAATATATGGCAGGTGGCCATATGCACCTTGGAGGCTGTCAGCATGAGTAATGGGCAGTGTTGCTCTCACTGGGTTTGCCCTTGGTAGCTCAGAGTGCAGGCAGAGGAGTGCCCCCACACTACACTTCTGTCTCCATGACTTTTTCAGAGGGCTCTGCTTAGCTTCTGCCCCCTCTAGATCTCTGTCATACAAAGGTTATGTACCTGACCGCCTCAGAGTTGACATTAGCAGGGAGAGAGACAGCTGGAGCCTGGGAGTGCTGCAGCCACAGCCCCCCAGCCAGGCCCTTCCCCCGGGCAGGCTCAGAAAGGTTGTGCTGCCTGAGCTGGAGGCTGTGGGGCAGTCCCGAGCTCCAGAGCGGTTTCCACTTTCCCTCTCTGTCCTCCCCTGCCCTCATCAGCCCCGCTGGGTCACTGTATGGGCAGTGTCTCCTCACTGCCTGGACTTAGCCTGTAGCCTGCCACTTGACGATACCAGGAAGATCAAAGAAGGACATATTGTAGAAAAGGTGACTGACAACGGTGGTGACAAATGTGTTCGACTGCATTAGCCACAAACCATGGCGACCAATATTTGTTACTTATTTTTGTTACGTTTTGTCACTATGTATTTTTTACAAAGATGTGAATATGTAGACCACCCAACGGTCAAATTGTCAAGTCTGAAACAGATGGGGCGAACAAACTCCCGTGTCAGGCTGACGGCACCCGAGCAAGTAGCATGTTTGACATGTGGTGGCCGTGCTGCACGTGCACAGGGCAGCTGAATCCCTTGTGCTGCCCACGCACACGTCACGCGTCACCTGCGTCAGCGTCCGACAGGAACGGGAACGTGCAGTTGCACGTTTTACATTTCTGAGTTACACCTAAGCCCTGCAACCCCCGCTGAAAGACAGCAGAGATTTAAGTAAGGTTTGTTCCCCATCTTCCTCCAGGCTGCCAGGTACTGAGGAACGGCGCCCTCTGAAGCCCGACCGCTTCAGCAGCAACAGGCGCACTTACTGCCCTGGGGAAGATGGTGGGACCCAGCCCCCGGTGGCCCCTCGCCCGCTGCTCCAGCTGGCTTTCCCCCCAGGAGACCGCGCTCCCTGTCGGCCGGGCCGGGCCTGCTCTGGGGCACCGAGGGAGGGATGCCCCGCCGCCGCCGCCGCCGCCGCCGCCGCCGCCGCCGCCGCCGCCGCCGCCATGGCTACGCGGAAGCGGGCGCTCGGCAGGCGAGGTGGCGGATCAGGCAGCACCGCGGGCAGCCTCCACGCCCGCGCGGGCTGGGGTCCTCGCGTGCTATAAGAGCGTGAGGCGGAAGCCCCGCCCCCTTTTTCGCGTGCGGCTGGCGGTGTTGCCGGGGTGAGTACCCGTGATGGCGCCGGGGCCTGCCGGGCTGAATCCCCGCGGCCGGCGGGGCATCGCGGCGGGAGCGGGCCGGGCGGGGACCCCGGGGCGGCCGGCGCCACTCACCGGGGCGCYCTCTATCTGTATTTGCAGCAGGAACCCGGGCGGGAACAGCACCCACCGAGAGCGCCATGGCCGAGGAAGGGTGAGCGGGGCCGGGGCCGTTGGGGGCGGCGGGCGGAGGGGCCGGGCGGGCCGCGTCTCGCCTGACCGCGCCGTTTTGTGCCGCTCCGTGTCGGGCCTTGCAGCTCCGGCCCGGGCGGGCGGCCTGCGCAGGCCCCGCCGTGGAGCTACCGCATGTTTCCTGCAGGCGGAGGCTGGGTGCTCGGCGTGGGGCGGCTGGGTGCATGGCTTCCCCTTCTTTGTAAGGCAGCATGAAGAGCGCAGCTGGCTGGCTCGCCCCGAGAATTTAACCTCTCAGTTTCTTTCAGGTTCTTTTTTCCGTTTTTTCCTTTGGCTTAGTTCTTTAGCTTGCCTTTCTTCTGTATTTTTTTCATGATTGGATGCTTGCAGGTGGACAGAAAGCTTTTGCTTATAGTTGTAAGATGTTGGCACGATCAGAGCAGTATCTGCTTTCTCTTTAGCATTACTGCTGGAGGTGTAATGGATGTTAACACCGCCCTGCAAGAAGTGCTGAAGACCGCACTTATCCATGATGGCCTAGCTCGTGGTATTCGTGAAGCAGCCAAAGCCTTGGACAAGTAAGTGGTGTTCCCATTTTGTCTATGGTGAATAGCTAAACTGGGTGAGGTATGTTGTGATGAGGTATATTGGAACACATACAGTGCTCACTTTGTCCAGATGTTTAGTTGAAAGCTTTTGCAAGAACATGGTTTTTCTGCCAAGGAGTTTTGTCATTTGCCAGCTCTGTTTCGGGGACTTTAATTGTGATCTTAAAATACAGATGCTAAACTCAGTGACTCAAGAATAACAGCATCTATCATATTAGGTTCTGTCTTTTCGTGACCCTCGTGCCATTGAGTTTTCATATGATTTGGTTTTGTGAAAAAAATGAAATGGCGCTTGCGGTGTGTAGCTATGGAAATCTGGGGCTCAAGAAACTTGTGTTTTAAGACATTATAAACTTTTCTCAAAACTTCCTAAGAATTTTAATGGGGAGGGTTAATATGTATGTCAGAYTTAGCCTGGAAGAGTTGGTTTAGTTTTTATGAAGAAAAACTGAAATTCATAGCTTGCTTTTATTTTTTTGCTAGCTTCATTTTTTTGTATTGCAGCTGTAAATAATTGCTTTAGTACAATATCAAAACAATATTAAACTTGTCATATATGCGCCAACCATGGTAATTAGTTATGGTTTCTTGGTAGGGTGAAGTTACTATATATATGTATGTGTGTGTGTCTATGTATAGGCACATACTTTTGAGTAGAATCATAGAATCATTAAGGTTGGAAAAGACCTCTAAGATCATCGAGTCCAACCATCAACCCAGCACCCATGCCCACTAAACCATGTCCTGAAGTACCACATCCACATATTTTTTGAATGCCTCCAGGGATGGTGACTCCACCACTTCCCTGGGCAGCCTGTTCCAATGTCTGACTACCCTTTCAGTGAAGAAATTTTTCCTAATATCCAATCTAAACCTCCCCTGGTGCAACTTGAGGCCATTTCCTCTTGCCCTATCACTTGTTA
>JASVER010000029.1:3618353-3811822 GCA_030449065.1 Oceanodroma leucorhoa | reverse complement strand
TGGACACGCTCCAGCACCTCAAATGTCCTTCTTGTAGTGAGGGGCCCAAAACTGAACACAGTATTCGAGGTGCGGCCTCCCCAGTGCCGAGTACAGGGGCACAATCACCTCCCTCTGCCTACTGGCCACACTATTCCTGATACAGGCCAGGATGCCGTTGGCCTTCTTGGCCACCTGGGCACACTGCTGGCTCGTGTTCAGCCGGCTGTCGACCAGCACCCCCAGGTCCTTTTCCGCCGGGCAACTTTCCAGCCACTCTTCCCCAAGCCTGTAGCATTGCCTGGGGTGGTTGTGACCCAAGTGCAGGASCCGGCACTTGGTCTTGTTGAACCTCATGCAATTGGCCTCGGCCCATCAATCCAGTATAGACAGTGCTTAAGTGTAATGCTACAGTGTTTGGATGATGACTTAACAATTTGTCGGATACCCCTTCACTCTTCTTATGAGTGAAAATAGCAGTCTGACAAACCTGTATGCGAAAAGCTCTAAGGCAAGGTACCATATAATGGAAGAGAAATACAACTTAGGTGACTGACTAGTTTGCAAGCGTTCTTTTGAGTTCAGCTACAACTTCCTATGCTGTGTGTTAAGAGGATGATGTATGTACAAAGTTTATATACATTTGTGTATGATGGTTCTTGCTTGAAAATGTTTCTGAAACACTCCRGTGAAACTCATGATGAAGGCAGCCATAAAGAAAACTGACTTTGTTTGCAGTGGTAAAATTACATTAGGTTGAGCATAGAAGACCTATACAGCTCTTTGTTGTCAGGTATCCCTTTGGTATTCTTAACATTGTACCACAGTATACAAAGAGCCTAATTAGAACTGGGGCCCTGTCATAACAGCTTCTTTGAATGTAAGTAGAAAAGGTTGTTCTGAAGAGCTTATAACAACTTGACATGGAAATTCAGGCTTTTAGTAATTACAATTCTAATGTTAAATTACTGTAATCTGAGGCAAACAAGAAAAAGCAACATGTAATGACTTGGTTCCTTTCTAACAGTGACACCAGTTCTTTATGGGACCTGGTGTTTATCCAGTCATTGCACCTTTTTCCAATGGCTAAGAATTTATTTAGTGGGATTTTTAGAAGCTTCCGAAACTGGAATAGTATCTGATAATAAAGCCAACAATGTATGAGTAGTCTGTTACGTATATGAAGAACATAAAAAGTAGTAGATCATATCAAAAGTATATTTAGTATTTCAAAAGCATATGGTGTCTCAAAACCAAAAATAAAACTTAGGAAGTGGTTGTCTAGAAATGCATGTCCTGAATTTTGACCCTCGTGGTTTTGATTATTAAAGTTTAAGCAGCTTCTGAAGTTACACTTGTCAGTTTTTGTGGTTTGTTTTTTTTAGACGCCAAGCCCATCTTTGTGTCCTGGCTTCAAATTGTGACGAACCCACGTATGTCAAGTTAGTTGAAGCACTTTGTGCAGAACATCAGATCAACTTAATAAAGGTGAGTGTTGGAACTTCAGACACAAGTTTGGAACAGTTATTCTGCTTGCAATAGAAGCTGCTTGTTTCAGCATATAGAGAGCTGAACCTTTGAAACACTATGCTGTAATTCTGTATATGGCTTATCTAAGCAAAATTTCTCTTAGCAGTAGAGATTGGTTTAGTTCTATGTGATTGTCAAACAAGCAGTACAGAAACTGTGGATGTAAATGGCAAAGGATGCGTATCGGGTATTTTACAAAGTTGAAATGAATTTTTGTGTCCTGTATAATAAGAAATGGAATTAATGCTGCAAGTGGTTGTAGAGCATGGAGGAATCTTAASATGACTTTTTCTTCAAATTAAGATACTTACCAGCTGTACAATGATGATACTTTGGCTCCCTCTACTGATACTTGTGAGGAAAGAGCCATCCGTTACCCAATACTTCTGAGAGTACAGCGGCTTTTTTGCTGAACCCAGTTATGTTAGAAATTACTAGTTCTAATGTGATGCAATGTTTTACACAGGTTGATGACAACAAGAAACTGGGTGAATGGGTAGGTCTCTGCAAGATTGACAGAGAAGGAAAACCTCGCAAAGTAGTGGGCTGCAGTTGTGTGGTTGTCAAAGTAAGATTATGCTAATTCTAGCTTACTTCTTGAGTTCCGAAAATGAGCAGTAAAGATAAGGGTGCTTTAGATAAGGGACTATTAAATAGAGCTCTTAGATTATTATTTTAAATCAGTTGCTTTCCATTGTTGATAGTGAAAGTAAACTGCTTCCCTGTTCTATATTCTCTTTCATGTTTATTTAAAATCTCATATTAATTTTGTGAGTTAATGGTTGTGTCCTTAAAGTATCTATGCTCACTTACCAGTAAGCATTAAAGGAAAGGCCTTTTAACTAGGAGAGGAAGTTTTGCTGAAGAAAAAAATGCCAGTTAAATGTGTCTGCTCAACTTTAAAATGTTTTGCAGAGCATATTTTAAAATAAAGCTGGTAAAGTAAAGCCACAGTACGAGCCTTGAAGACTTTGTTGTCTTTGAGGTCCCAAGAGATGGCTACATCTTTACAATAAAGACTAATCCCTTCTGCATGTGTTTTCATACTTTTGTTACTGTGTCACATACTTTACTTGGCTTTCTTTAAGCAGAAATGAAGAATTTGTTTGAATCCATACCAATGGGTRTTACACCTGAATGAAATTGCATAGTCCTTTATTAGAATAGTAATTTATTAGAGAACAAAGGGAAAGCAGCTGGCAGATTCCTTGAGGTTACTTGTATGGAATTTTGGGAATATCTGGGAATGCCTTGAGAAAAAGTGTCAGAATCTGGGTTGTCCTTTTAAATAGGTTGTGAAATCTTGAATGGGTCTGTGTGTTATTAATGGGTTATCTTGTGTTACAGGACTATGGCAAGGAATCTCAGGCCAAAGATGTCATCGAAGAGTACTTCAAGTGCAAGAAATGAATGGAAAATAAATTTTGAACCTGAGTAGTGTGTGTGTGATTAATGGGTGGGTATTTGTGGAATAGTTCTTTGAGTTGCAAAGGATAACATCAGCAGATGAAAGGACTTTGCAGGTCTTGGTGTAGTTTATTAGAATGTTAACTCTGTCAGCTTGCTAAAAAGATAACTGTAATCCCTGCCATTCCTATTCTAGGCTGCTTCTGTTTCCTGTTCCTACCCCAGAGGTTACCAACTTACGGAACTTCACACAGCTTCTCAGTTGCAAAAATGCTGACAGTTGATTACTACCTTGGCTTGGCAGTGCTTAGGCCTGTGTTTCTGCAGGGATTCTGAGTAACTTGTTAGGGAAAGTCTGAAGTACTGCTTGCATCTGTGATGAAAATTTGGCTCCCTCTGCTGAAACAAATGAGGAGAACGGCCTTAACCGTTACCCAAATCTTCTGAGATGTTGCAGGAATTTTTTTAAATGCTATCTTAATTTATTCAGGGAACTTAATTGACACAAGGTGTGTTTTGTTGGGTTTATTCCCCTCCTCACTCAGTTCTGAAGCAGATTATGGGTAGAATTAGCTGCTTATAAGAAGCATTGTGATGTACTTCTAGATCTGATTCTGTAGGAGTTCTCAGGGTGGCCAGGTAGTTGAGATCTCGCTGCTCAAACAAGACAGTGCCGAACTCTGACTTGCYCAGTGTCTTGGTTTCCCTAGTAGTTGGATGATATACAGAACTTGTGTTTTTGTCAATTTTTTTGCTCTTTTTGACAATAAAGCGAGATTGGGACTGGAATTTAAAATTACTTTTCTCTCTCCCGCAAGTTGTTTTATGTGTCTTACATTTTCTGTGGAGCAGCTCTAAGTGGATCATAAGGAATTGCTCCATTATGCTGATCAGGAGGACATGAATGTGAGCATGTGGGGCTGGGTACCTGTAGGCTGAGGAGACGGGATTGCGTATATCTGTTTACTTCTCAGGCTCTTGAGTTTGAATTTTCATTATAGTTTTTAACCCCTTTTTTGACATCCACAGTCATTCAAGTAGTGTAGAGGCAGGCATCTTCTCCAGATGCTGGGCTCAGTTGTGCTTTCTTACAGCTCTCATTAAAGCTCTTGAAGTGTCTTTTGGTTTTTGCCCTGTCGCAGCTTTCTTGTAGCTAGATCTGGGTGACTTCTATTTTTGAGAGGTTCCTGTAGTAGCGTTTTGAGGTGTACTTAATGATGGAGTCACCTGTTCCAAGTCTGGTTAAAAACAAGAAATGTATCCTTGTGCTGAGCTTATATATGTTCAGTCTTGTCTGTGAATTTCTTAGTAAAGCAGTTAAAACAGTAGCTTTTTAACATTTTAGTTAATGTCAAGCTAGTATTACAAATAGAGGGAAGCTCGACACAAATGTACGAATGTTACCATTTTCCATTTGGATGGTTTTGAATGTAGATGAAATTACAGAAATTCACTCCTATAGATAAGAGCCTTAGTTGCAGATCTTACTTTGTTAAATTACTGGAGGTTTCTAAACTCTGAGAATAGAAATAATTTGTAAGAATAATCCTTTTTAAATGGAGTTGAAAGACATTAACTGTTGAAAAACTTTCAGTTGAGTTCGGCTAATAATGTTAAGTGTCTAACTATTGTATACAGAAGCATACCAAAGCACGCTTCATCTTTTGTCCTGTCTTAAGCTGCATCTTCCAAGAGTTTTGGATAAAATACACTTATGCTGTTTGTTCTTTGTATTTTTACAATGGTTGCAGCTACATTCTAGAGAAAGAATTGGTAGTCTTAATAGGATGTGTAGTTTGCTTTTCCTTGGCTGGCTGTTTTATCGGAGTTAAATTCACAAAGGGAGTTGGGATCCAAAACTGGAGCTCAGTACCTGGATTTGATAGCCTGTGTGTTGCTGAGGTTGAAAATTGTTTCTTAATTGAACATGGTTCCATACCAGTACATTCTTTAACTGCTAGAAGTAGTAAAGTCATCTTAATTCCCTAAATCTGTGGATGAAGGGTAACAAATGTGCAATCCAGTAAGCTCCTCCAGGGTAGTGGGTGAAGATTTTTAAAAAAGATGAAATCCATAGATTTACATTCTCAAATTTGAGGAAGTCTTTGCTAAGCCTGTGCAAGCAAACTGAGCTTTTCCAGATGTTCAGCTTTTTGGCTAAAATACAGCTTTTCATTTTGTTTTTTAACACAAAATGACCCAGGAGAATGGAGAAGAGCATGGTCCCTGGTTCAGATACACTTCACTGACTACAAAGGGAGTTCAGGCAGGTAACTCATGTACTTGCCTGATACTTGTTTTCTGGGTGTATATGATTATGTGAAGTTAACCTGCTTAAGGTTTTAGGGCTGTTTGATAAAAATTGGATTGCTTTAGCATGGGCAAACAATAGATCTTTTTTTTTTTTTTTTTTAAAAAAAAACTGAATTTGCCCCTCTAAGTGAAACTTAATTTAGCTTGAGGTCAACTCAACATGGAAGATTTCTGCTGGTACAACTTACTCTCCCATAAATCTACTAATGGTATCTTGTGAGGTGAAGCACCTATAGCAACACATACTGAAGTTTCAGAGGGGACTATTTTCTAATTTGCTTTGGAGAGAGAAAATCTGAAGAGTATCAGTGGAAGAAGGAAGAAAGGTTTGTGTCCAGGTGAATTRTAAATCTGAGATGATGATCTTGAAATGGAAGGAAAAGGAACTATCACTGGGAAGGATGAGTAAACATAAAGTTGATAATGTGTTGCTTTAATAAAATTCTGAAGAAGTTGTCTGGCTGTTACTACTTTACTTCTGTAGAGGATGTGGAAGGCTGTTCAGCTTGTGTTGTATTTAATGTCTGAAGTTGTTCCCCTTCGCACTCCCCTCAATGTTTATGGAGRAAGCTGATTCAAAGTAATATGCTGCATTGCAACATCATCACTGGGTTTCCTGTCCAACTATAACACTGTGGAGAAACAGGATATGCTGAGTAAAGAAAAAAGTGTTCTGTGAGCATTCACAACCTACAAGAAGGTTGCAGTAAGATTATTCATTTGGTTAGGCTAGAATAGTACAACAGCACTAGTTTCAGATTTGCACTAAAGGTAGGTAAGATGTCAGTTTTCACGGATTTGGAGTTAGTAGACTGCTTTTTACTTGTGACAGGAGCAGTGAAATTACTTACGTTTTTTAATTTTGGTGGGGTTTTTTTAAAGCCATATATGGGGAAGATGCACACAATCTATAGTTGTATAAGACTTAAGAATTGTTAACAAGTTTATGTTATTAGTCTTAATTGTAATGTATATAGATCCTTAAGGAGTTTTACATATTTTAAACCTGCAGGCAATTTGAGAAGAGTTCAGCACACAACAGTCTACTTCATTTAACACATTTTAACTTTATTTTCAGTGTGAGAAAATATCTTCATTATCAAAATGGTTTCGGTTTCATTTATACCATGGGACATTAGAATTGCTACTTCAGCAGTAGCTGGGTTATCACTATCAAGTATGATCAGTTAACTCTTGGGAAAAGGGGTTCAAGTAGGGAGAGCTGTAGTCCATGAGCAAGTTTGTTAGGCAGCCTTTCTTTTGCAACAATGGAATGATACCTCAATATAATTTCAGGGCTATCATTTTTTTTAAGTAAGTCACTTGCTCATTTTATGTGGCAATTTAGGGAATGACAGCTCTCTGCATGCCAAGGCTTTTTCATTGGAACAGGACCAACGCTTCCTAAGTATTTTTGCCAGAAGGGATTGGGTTGAGATCTTAATTTTCCGTTCAAAATGCTTAGGTATCAAGTTAGGGTTTTTCCTGTAATGTTTTGTTTCCTGGATGTGATCTTAGGTGTCTTGTCAGGACAGATCATTCACATGACGATCTCCTATTGTAATATACTGATATGTTTTGCAGTAGCAGAAACGTTGGAGGATCAGGGCTTGTCAGCAGCAAATCGCCATGCTGGACAAGCACTTCGCGAGCTCCAACCATTCCTTTGGAAAGCAGTTTATTCTGCCTGCTTTGCCAAGAGAAAAGTATATATTCTAGTCTTATTTAATGTATGAAGTATTTTATGGAGGGTGAGCACTAATCCCACATGAAGAAAAAATGTATTTGGTATTAAAATAYACATTATCCTTAACACTTTCTGTTACAAATAAGCATAAATGCCAGTATTTTCTGGCTAATGTTCCTGATTTAGCGTTGCTTCTAGCTGTTTGGTTTTGTTCCTTGTTTGTACTACAGAACCTGGATATCCCAGTGGCAAGCCAGTGCCCTTCTTGTGTCCATGTTACTGAAGCTGGTGCAAACATGGTCCSTAAAACATGCTCCCTTTCCTGGAAACTTCTCGAAGGTCTCTCATCTGGTGTAAAGGAACTCTGAACATACATCCATTTGTCAGCCTTGTCTTCTCCTTTGGAGATGATGTGTTTGGGATGTGAAGCCTGAGTAGGATTTTTAACTTTGTGTTAGGCCATTGAACTGGATACTGGATGTTGGATGAGCACCATTGTGGCTTGATTTATGTAGCCTAAAGGAAAACAGAAGAAATGGCAAATTATTTTCTCAATGGTTTTAGACAGTTAAGTTAATTTTAGACAGTTAAGTAAATACACAGGATATTTTTCAGCCATTGGTCCGCAACCAAATATTTAGAGAGTCTTTTTAACAGATTGAACAGATGAAGTGGTTAGGTTGCTGTTGTATATAATAATCCTACACACATTCAAAATTTTCTCATGCATTGGCATTATATTTGAATGAAGGTTCATCTACAAAGAACCCTAAATCCACATTAACTGCTTCATGTAGCTGACCTGTTGTAAATAATGATATCTTTTATGGAAGTAAAACACTATACAAATATCTGAACTTTCAGCCATTGGTAACTGTGCTTCCTCCATTCAATTCTGAAAGTGTCTAGGTCATGTAATATTATATGAAGGAGTGAAAAAGAATTTGAAAATCACTGGCTTACAGGAGCTTTTCTCCTCTTCCAATTCAAAAGCAATTGGGGGGACTTTTTATAGTACTTAAGCAAAAGTATTTAAAATATTTTCCCTGAGACCTGTGTGAGCAATATGGTATTACATAAAATGGGGATACTTTCTATGGGTAAAGTAACAACTACACTTTTCAAAAATTTACAAACTGATTAATATTTTTTTTGTACGTGGTTGGTTTTTTTTAAAAAAAAAACTTCTAATGATCACTTGATATTTCATATAGCTGAAAGATTATTAGGCACAAAGCAGAGTTATGTAAAAATATATATCAACAGGGGGAGAAATGTTTATGTACAAATCAACCTAGCCGTTGTTTTGCTTATCTGATTGGAAGTTTGTTACCTCTAAGTAGTCCTCTAGCTCAGTAAATGTCAGAAGTCTGTTCATCTTTGCTGTAGCCTGACTGAGGTTAGTGTCTGTAAGRTAAGTCTTACTGTTTGAAGCACAACGGTAGAGTTTGTATGTCAATACTCTACAAAAATACCAATGCGTAAGCAGTCAGATATTCTTTTCTAAAAGCAATGAAATAATAGGCATTTAGGTCAGTGCCTGGCATGCGAAGTTCCTGCCCTGTAAAATTTTACAATCAAGTTATGAAACTGAAAAAATATATTTTATGCTGACGTGCAGAAAAATGTTTATTAAAGCAAATTTCCTGTTTTCATATTCCAAAAAATTGTAATTCCAGTATGGTTCATTTTTTCCTTTTCTTTTTTTTTTCAAATGGTTCTAAGACATTTTCCACAGTGAAAGAGTTCAAATCCCTGTTAAAATAAGCTTTGTATTTTGAGGACAGAAAAAAGCCATGCCCCCTAAGTAACCTTTTATATTGATTGTATTGTTAGCAGCCAGTGTGTTGGATAACATAATACAGATGCTTAGGACAGGTTTAGGAAGGCAAATACAGGGGAAAAAAACCTGAAATGTTTCTAGTTTTAAGAGTATGTGTTTAAGGGAATGGAGGTCATGTTTTGTAGAACCCCTCCACAAAAAAAATGAAACACCCTCAGATATCCATATATATAGAAGTGTTAGTATGTCAATACAAGCTATGGTATATATTCTCTTTTTCATCCATTCATTTGAATGGACAATATTTAAGTAACACCCTTTGGCTTTTCTTTTTTCAGGGAAGCAAAATACAATGTTTGTCAGCACATGTACAAGAAATGCCTTTATGTGCATGGAATTTAGCAAGCTACTGTACCTTTAAAAGCATATAAATTCAATTCCCGTTTCTCCACAGACTGACTTTCACCCTTCCATTCCTTCCATGGATATGTTTTCTATCCAAATCAAAATCTCAGCTGGTTCTGACTCTTCCCTCATGGCTATCTAACCACCTGTTTTAAACTCAGCATGACAGCTTTTAACATTTCCTCTTAAAACCAGCATGTCTCAATCCTTTTGTGACCATTGTGAACAGCATCATCATTCTGTCTGACCCTCAAGCCTATTTACATGTCCTCTTCAAATGGAAGTTAATTGGAATATATGTGCCTCTTCTACTTGCAATTGTGTGAAAACACCCCTAAAAATGCCGTTTGGACATGAGCTATGAGTGATTTTGAATATACTCAGAAGAGAAGAAAGACTTTTAGCCAAACTGGCCTACAGCCAAGAAACAGAGATGGAATTGCAKTGCCCTTTGTATGGCTGTCTCCATTATCTTATGATAAAATCCATCAAGTCGTTATTAGCTGAGCTAGTATGGTTGTGAATATAGATAATGGTTAGCTAGTCCTTCCCATAAGATCCTAATTCCATTGTTTTATTGCTTATTTTCCATGGCCTGGAATTATTCCTAGTAGAGGGTCCATCTCAAATATTTTGATTTTTTTAACTGTACTTGAAGCAACATAGCTGTTTCTGAGACTTTTGTTGTGTATATGTTGTTTGACAGGGGGTTGTTTACTTTTTTTTTTAACCAGGGCTAACTTCTTAAAATCTTTTCATTGGGAAGTTCAAGTKTTTCCATTCATGGACTTGAGATGTAATAGGAAAGTGGGGGGAGAGGAGGAGCACCTCAGATGATGGGTGAAATGGGGAGGATTGGATGTGTAGGAAAGAAAAAGCGGTGGGTAGTTAGGCAGACTGGTCAACATAATTAATAGTAGGTGGGGGCAGAGCAGGAATAGCAAGAGGTGGAGTCAATGAGACACAGGAGAATCTGCTATTGAGCCTCAAAAGGTCCCTGTCTCACCACTGGTTTCTTGCCAATAATCATCCATGAAAGGAGTGGCAAAGTGTCTCATTGTCCTCTAACACTGGTCCGCAGGGAGGTGTCCTTGTTTCGGCTGGGATAGAATTCATTTTCTTCCTAGTAGTTGGTAGAGTGCTATGTTTTGGATTTAGTATGAGAATGTTGATAACAGGGATGTTTTAGTTGTTGCTAAGTACTGTTTACACTAGTCAAGGACTTTTCAGCTTCCCATGCTCTGCCAGGTGCKCAAGAAGCTGGGAGGGAACACAGCCAGGACAGCTGACACAACTGGCCAATGGGGTATTCCATACCATATGACATCATGCTCAGCATATAAAGCTGGAGGAAGAAGAAGGAAGGGGGGGATGTTTGGAGTGATGRTGTTTGTCTTCCCAAGTCACCGTTACGTGTRATGGAGCCCTGCTTTCCTGGAGATGGCTCAACACCTGCCTGCCGATGGGGAGCAGTGAATGAATTCCTTGTTTTGCTTTGCTTGTGTGCACGGCTTTTGCTTTCCCKATTAAACTGTCTTTATCTCAACCCACGAGTTTTCTCACTTTTACCCTTCCAATTCTCTCCCCCATCCCACCAAGGGCGAGTGAGCGAGCGGCTGGGTAGTGTTTGCCTGCCTGCCAGGTTAAACCATGACTATCAAGGGACAGAAGAAATCAGTGGAGGAGTGAAGATGCATGCACACATACACATGCCTGTGCCATCTCAAAGGCAGATTACAAAGCTGCAGGTAATATTAGGAAAAAAGAGACTGCATGTGCAACCCTGTTCAAGTCTCTTGGCATGTATATATTCTTCAAACACACAGTCATATGCTGTTGTTTCTACAATTGTCTTACATAATTTGAAGACAAAGCAGACTAGCAGACCCTAAAAATGACCTAGAGTTCTACTATGAAGAAGGCTGCTGTGTATATAAAAAAAGACGACTATGGTTTTGCGGTTAAAAACGGTGATGTAGATTCTACCTYTGCTACTGAGCTCCTATGCCGAGGTTGCCAAGTCTCAGAAATGTTGACAAAGGGYGACTGATGGTGATTTTTAATTTTCTGGATGCACCAACTTGCCTGTGCCTTGTTCTATAGGAATGCTGAACTTTCACAGCTGTCGAAATTTTGGTTTAAGCATAGAAAGCTACCAAGCATGCGTTTTTCCTGAAAAATAAACTTTATGAGAGCCTCAGATTGKCTAGCCTACATGGATGGGTGCCTGTAGCTTGTGTGTTACCATTTCCCAAAGCGCAGAGTGGGGAAATAATCCCCTTTGGGAGGACGGTGAAGACCAATCCCTTTCTGCTTGTCAGGCGCTTTGCCAGGGACGCGTTTTGGGGTTTGGCGGGTGTGCCAGCTGCGGGCTGTACGCTCTGCATCCCCTAYGGGCCGCAAAAACGAGCGGTGGCCGGGCGAGCCCTGAGGCGGCCGGGAGGGGCTGGGGGCACGGCTCGCCCGCCGGTGGGCAGCCCCGGGCCCCCCTGCCCCCAGCCGGCCGTGCCCGGCCGGCCGCTGCCGGCAGCGCTTCCCCGGCGAGGCAGGAGATGGCAGCCGTGCTACAGGGAAGGGGCCCTGGCCAAAGAAAGGGAGCAGGRCTGGGAAGCGCCTGGCTGCCCGGCGCTGGGGTTCTGGGAGCAGGTGCTGCGCTGATCCCGGCAAGCTGGCGACGTAGGAAACAAATGTGAATTGAAACTCTTTAATGCCTTTGAATGTTGTCGATTTCTATGCGTATTTTCCAGTACCGCAGCCTTGTAAAATCCAAGTAAGTCAGATGTTTAGACTTTTATGGCATGTAGAAACGTGTTTGCATAAACCAAAGGACTTTGTTGTACAGCTGTGACTCCTTTAATCTGTTTTTCCCAGAGTTGCACCGCACGGAGCAAGCAGTCTTGTCTGCTTTCTTTCACAGAGATGTTTCATGAGCAAGGTACAAACTTACAGAGGTTTGGGGGATATGTTTAAGTAGTCAGTCGTTTGGAAGTTCGCTTTGTACGTTGTAAGTAGCACCATCCATGAGACTAGAGAACACCAGTGTCAAATTAAGTGCTTAAAGGACAATATAGATTTAAGATAAGAGACACGATAGGTGAAGGTTTTTTTTTCCCCGCTGCCTGAAGTGTCTGATGTATTACAGTGTTCAAAGCATTTCAGTATGCTTATATTGTATTCACACATATGCAATGTATTTGAAACATTCCTACCAAGGAGATTGTGGTAAAAACTGTAATGTGCAGCTTGCTGGGTTTCATTGTAAAGTAATATAATCCCCACATGTGCGAAGGCCAATGCAATATTTTATTTTTTGCTTACCCCAGGGAATGCGATATTAAATTTATCAGCTGAAGTATTTGAATGAGAACTCATAAATATTTTTTGAGGTGCATCAGTGGCGTACACGGGGAGGGAGAAGACGTGCAGCGCTGGGTGAAGAGGAAGTAGTTCATACTTCTCATCCTCCTCTGTCACATAACAGCTATGCCTTGCCCTTCAGATGGGGTACTGGTAAATTTTCTCAGTGACTGGAAACAAGTTTTAAATTGGGGAGAATTTGTTAGTGACTGATTTTTATTGAGAATGATTAACTCTATAGTACATGGACTTCACATGTTGTTCACATCAGATACAGAGCTCCAGACACCCTGGAGGGAGAGGAGAGGGTTCCCCAAAAGAGAGGTATAATTCTGAAGACATTTCAGATGCACAGGAGGGACTGTTGGTCTGTCCGTCTTACCCAGTGCGCTGTGATTATAGGCACCCTAGCTGGGCAAGGCACTGCCAAATCTAGGAGGATTCTGTGCACTGCGTTAATGTAGTTATAAATCTTCTAAGGCTTCAGCAAGTATCTCTGCATGGCATTATCCTGTGTTGTTGTGTGATCTAGTCTCTTGTCTGGAGTTAATTTGGGTGTCTCCAAAACAACTCTGTTGGTGCTTCAGAATAATCCAGGCCACGCTGAGTTAGCAGTTCTTTGTCATCATTGGCTCAGTGTTCAGCTGCAGCCAAAATTGCCCATATCAGGAAGAGTACTGAGAACATGACCAAAGATGACATTTTGCCACTCTAGAAAATCTTCATGCCTCCACATCTTGAGTACTGCACACAATTGGTCTCCACATCTCAAGAAGAGAGTAGGTTTTTCTTATAAAAAAAGAAAAAAACGTATGCAAAAGGACATCTCTAACTATTAATGGGAATCAACAGCAGGCTTATAGTCTCACTTCAGTTTGGAGAGAAGGCTGAGTGAGGATGAAGCTGATTTATAACATCAAGAACGCAGTGCCAAAGATGAGCGCTAAACTTGTTTACCAAATCCTGTAACAGTAGATCAGGGAACATGCATTGAAACTGATAGGACATAATTTAAAACAGGTTTTTAAAAGTGCCTTTCTTCAAAGCATCTGATAAAACTTCTATGACTTGCTGTTGCAAGAAAGTGTGGATTCGGGACACATCAAGCGGTTCAAAATGGATTAAACAAATTTATGGATAAAAGGTGCAAGCCAGATACTGTTGGGAATAGGCAGTGATGTTCCCTCTGATATCTGAACTAGTAGCAGGATGCAGGAGCATGAGGATTGGACCTCAGATAGTGGCTTGTTTCACATGCTCTCCCTAAGCAACTTCTGCAACAGCCACTGTGGAGTCAGAAAACTGGGCAATCGACATTGGTCTCACCCTGTGGGGCATTTCTGATAGGAAAAGGTATGATGGACAGGCTCCCAAGAGCGCTGAAAGAGCCCAAATGGATGCCTAAAACCTCTCATTTCATGGTCACAGCCATAAAAATGTACAAAAGGAATCACTAGCACTTGCAGAGAAAGCAAGGAAAGAGGAGGTGGCTACTTCAATCTTTTGGAAGTCAAGGAGCTAGACTTTTTCAGGAATCTGCTTGGTTAGCAGCCGGCTCAAAACTGAAGGCTAGCAGAGACTGAAGGTGGCTCAGGGTGGTAGATTATAGAAGTGAAAGAAGCAATAAGCCTTTTTACTATCATTTAAGTTGCGTATATTAGAACTGTGAACATACCTAATCCAGTTAGCTTTCCAGATACTTGGTAATAGGTAATCTTATTTAAAAGTTCTTGTTTTTTTTTCCCTCTGAAGTTGCTCTGGTTTTGCAATGGACATACATTCTGTGCCTTTGTCACCTTGGGAATTACATTGCTGTGCTGCACTTCACTTGGAACTACTTATCGAGCCAGCTCAGAGACTGAAGGGCTGAATCCAGGGCTGGATTTGGCACACGCTGGCTATTGCCCTGCAAGTATATTGCCTTTGTGCACCAGGATGGGTTATTTCCAAAAGGAGTTGAAAGTTGGTTTTTTTTTTTTCACTCCATAGAGTCTTTAATGACCCAAGCCTGGCCATATTAGACACAAGTTCTTCTCTCTCCATCGTATTTCATGCAGCAGAAAAGGTGAGCTGGCACTTTTTTGGTATAATATTAGGGAGTTCTTGGCACTTCAGAAGGCATTTCTCCCTTTGATCTAAAATAGCCCATGTGCACCAGCTTCTCTGGCACACTGCAAAGTTCACCAGTTCTCTTAAGTTTTTCTGAGAGGAACAGAATTGTGAAGGTGGTGAAAGGGTGAGTGRGGGCAAGGATTTATTTGTTTTTTTCTTTGTCTTAGCTGTTGTTGGCCTAAGATCTGAGGAGTGAAGCTCAATTTGTAATTTGTAAGGACTTTATTTTAAAATATTTGCCAGTTACTCCAGATAATAAAATAGGGATTTTTGTCCAGAGGAGAAGAAATGAAAATAAACAAACATGGATCTTTTTCACCTAATTTACAATCTGCAAATATGGTTCCTCCTCRACCTGCACGATTAACTCTCTTCAGTCAAGAGTGACCATCTTGATTACATGTATCAATAAAAAGCTATGAAACCTTTTTTCCATAAGAGAAAAGAAATCCAACCATATCAGATTACTGCAGTGTAGATTGTTTTGCCATTTGTACCAGCATTTTAACCATATTACAGCCAATATCTAAATTATAGTACCTCACCTTGGACATAACTGTCAGATTTAGTATAGCCGGTTTAATGGAAATTACCCTTACTCATACCAACTTTAAACCCAGTAGAGCTGGAAAGCTTTTTTGTATGGGCATGATACTACTTGTTCCAACAGGTGCTGGTTATGATATAGCTTTGGTTTTCGACCATGTGGATGTATCAAGAGGGATTGGAGAGGTTTGTTTAAAATGTTGCATTTGATTAACATTTTTGAAGCCCAGTTTTCTTCTTTTAGAAATACTTTGTGGTTTAAGTGCTTATAGAAGACAGTTGATTCCCGAAGGAAAAGGTGCAGCAGTTCTGTGTTAAGGTCTCTGTTCAAACTTACTATCCCAGCCTCAGAAATGTGTTTTCACTAACCTAAGAGTGTGATAAGCTGAAGGAGAGGGTGCACAGCTTAGGCATTTGGCAGTGCTTCCACTGGAGCTGCTGTGCTGGGGTAGTGGTGGAGGTTCATGAAGTGAGGTGTTCTTTCGAGTCTATCATGTCTCAGCTACTTTACAATCTCTGGAGGATCCCGAGCACAGTTTCTATGAGCTGTGCCTTGGTGTTCACCAGATAGTACATGTGCTGCAGATGTTTTAGGCTGATCACCTGAAGTTTGTGATAACTACAACACGTGCTATGTTTTGGATGATCTCAGTAGTACGTCTAGTATCTTATTTCTCAGGCATTTTTGCTGCATGAAGCAATAAATTCAATTCTGTCATCATTAGGCAGGTGTTTATATGTACTGCAAGACTTTAATCTCCCTCCAGGGAACAGAACACTTTAGGGGCCCATTCTACAGCTTGGCGTTTGCTTTGCATCTCTGGCATGTTCCTGTTTCTCTCTATGCCAGGAGAGCAAGCATGGTTTTATGGTTAGGACATGGGTCTTGGATCGTTTCCCAGCTTTGCTAGTGATTGCTGTGAAACCTAGAGCAAATCTGTCCCTCAGGTCACCAACTACAAAGAGTGAGGGTAGCGTGGCTTTTTATTTCTGCTGTGTGTTTCATCTCCTTAGCTTGGAAACCCTTTAGGACATAGACTGTGTTGTGTTAGATGTATGTATCATGGATCCTAATTTTGTACACAAAGTCACAGTCTGCTGGTAATAATGGAACAGAACTTTAATCTACAGAATATTTGATAGAGTCCCCCTAAATACAAATGACTTGCCATCATCCTGTACTTTGATAGTCATATGATGTGCCAACGTCATATGATGTTGGCCTTCTTGGCCACCTGGGCACACTGCCAGCTCATGTTCAGCCGGCTGTCGACCAGCACCCCCAGGTCCTTTTCCACCGGGCAGCTTTCCAGCTACTCTTCCCCAAGCCTGTAGCGTTGCCTGGGGTTGTTGTGACCGAAGTGCAGGACCAGGCACTTGGTCTTGGAAAGCTGCCCGGAGGAAAAGGACCTGGGAATGTTGGTCGACAGCTGGCTGAATATGAGCCAGCAGTGTGCCCAGGTGGCCAAGAAGGACAACAGCATCCTGACTTGTGTCAGAAATAGTGTGGCCAGCAGGACTAGGGAGGTGATCGTGCCCCTGTACTGGGCACTGGTGAGGCCGCACCTCGAAYACTGTGTTCAGTKTTGGGCCCCTCACTACAAGAAGGACATTGAGGTGCTGGAGCGTGACCAGAGAAGGGCGATGAGGCTGGTGAAGGGTCTGGAGAACAGGTCTTATGAGGAACGGCTGAGGGAGCTGGGGTTGTTTAGCCTGGAGAAGAGGAGGCTGAGGGGAGACCTTATTGCTCTCTACAACTACCCAAAAGGAGGCTGTAGTGAGGTGGGTGTCGGTCTCTTCTCCCAAGTAACAAGTGATAGGGCAAGAGGAAATGGCCTCAAGTTGTGCCAGGGGAGGTTTAGATTGGGTATTAGGAAACATTTCTTCACCAAAGGGGTTGTCAAGCATTGGAACAGGCTGCCCAGGGAAGTGATTAAGTCACCATCCCTGGAGGTATTTAAAAGACGTGTAGATGGGACATGCTTAGTGACATGGTTTAGTGGTGGAGTTGGCAGTGCTAGGTTAACGGTTGGACTTGATGATCTTAAAGGTCTTTTCCAACCTAAACGATTCTATGATTCTATTCTGTGATTCTACTGTAATGTTTGGGTTTGGGAGAGTGTCAGTGTGTACCAACCTTATTTTCCTAAACCAGGTTTAGGTAGGTGGTGAGCTGATTTATAACTGGATCATGAATTAATTTTCTTCAGACCTACCCAAGACTTATCCATGCAATGTCTCCCTGGTTCCTGTAGGGAGTCCTGGTGGTCCCTCACATTCTCCATCTCTGAGGGACTGCCTGTTTCTGGCTGCAGTGGCTCCCAGGTCTGAAGGCAGTTTGCAGCATCTGAATGGCCTGGAAAACCTAGAGTCCACTGTCTGATAGTTGTTGAGCAGTCATTAATGAAACTTTGTGCTGAACCTTGGTGAAAATTACTTGGGTAACCATGAGAAAATTCATAAAACAAATAACAGGGTGGGAGGAAATGCCTTGAAGATGCTTTGAGTAGAAAGCTTAGAAGCCCACTAGCTCCCATCGTCAGAAAATGACCTCAAGGAAGAAAAGAATAGCATTTTAAAAGTTTTGGATCCTGGGAGAAAGCTCACAAAGAAATTCAACATTTTCTTGCAAGATAATTTTGGTGGGCTATAGAGACTTGAAACAGCCCAGCCATAAAGGCAATGTTAAAACAATTACCTCAATGAATTGTGGTCAACTGAAAAAAATAAATAAACATTTCCAAGTAAACTTCCCATACTTAGAAGATAGTATGGTAGGATAACTTTAAGCTAAACAGAAAGACTATGAGAAGCCCAAACAAATCCTTACAGCTTTAAACATGAGCTAATTTGTTGTATGCATAAAATCAAGACAGCGGCTACCATTTGCATCAAGCAGTTAATGTTTTCTCTTAATCATAGTTATATTTTAAAAAAATTATTCCATTACATTAAGATAATAGTCTTTATTTTACTCTTGAAAACATTTATGAATTCATTATAAAATGTATTCTAGTCTAACACTTCAGAAATCTTTGCTGGTACAGAGGAGAAATTTCTACATTGTTATTTTGCAACTTTTAATTTGCTTATTTGAGGAAAAATACACCATAATCTGAATTTCCTTTTCCTGGGGAGTCTAGGAAAATAAAATTGTTTCCTTTCCCGAGTCTCCCACTGCATGTGTTTACACACATACAAGTGCATATGTGCACACGCATGTGCTTCCCTCCGTGAAGGAGGTAACGTACTTGCAGATATTCATGTTAACTCTACCCATTTATTTCTTGACTTTAATAATAATGATGTCAGAGTTTCACACTCATTTATGCTTAAAAATCTGAAGTGCTTAAGAATTTTTAAATATGCAATACTTTAATTTGGTATATTTTTATTCTAGCAAATGGATTTCAATTTTATTAGCTGTATCCTGTGTTAGGAACTTTCTGCAGTGGCAATTCTACTGATTTCTCTTCTGAACTAATCCAGCCCTTTCAGTCTCTCTATGTAGGTAGTGTCCCCCCTGCCCTGCTGGAGGTGGACAGGAATGCTGAAGTCTTGGGACAAGGAGGAGAGGAGGCAGAAGAGACCCTGATCTGTAGTTCAGTAGATACAATCCTGAACTGGATATGGGGAGTGAGAAGTTTGGTCCCTGAAGTCCAAGAAATTTCTTGGGACTTTGTTTTGAGGCTTTTTTCTTCAATGACTCTCTAAAGTAAAATGCAGAAACAGTCCATGGGGCAAAATGCCAGGATTGCTATTGACTTCCTTCTGGCAAGTGCYCTCATCTCTCCCTTGGTGTCTCTGTTTATGACTTCAAGGTTGGTTTATCAAACCTGTGTATCTACAAGGTACAGTTATCACCCCTGATTCTCCTTATTGCCAATGCAAACCAAAAATGGGAGTCACTCAATCTCAACTTAAAGTAGGTATTTAAAATGGTGAGTGAAATGAAGCACCTACTCCTTTGGAACTGCAAAGGGAGCCTCWGATGACAGACCCACATGTCTGCATACCTCTGGTACATGGGCCCTTATGCTGATGTGAGCAAAGCTACCTCAGGCCAGGTTTGGGTTAGAGTCCCCCATTTAATTAGCCCTTCCTTAACATGTTACAGAAAAAGCCTGAGTTGAATGACCTCTAGTTTTCCATGTTTTTTCTGCCGTGGTCTGAGTAGCAGCCACTAATATTTGTCAGTTCTCCAAATTTGATAAGAATGGGGAGAATCTGCCTCCTTACAAAATAAAAAATACAGGAATTCCCACAGAGAAATAAGCGTGTTGTGCTCTGTTAGTGAGCTGTATGTGGGGGAAGTCACTGGAAGGAGATCAAAGGCGGGGTCAGTGCTTAAAATAGTGTGTACACAGTACCAAATGGCTGCTTTACCCTGACCACAACCACCTAAAAACTGTTCAAAGGTGCAGTTTTCCTCTCAGCATGCAAGCTGGATATACCCCAGAGATCAAACTGCAATCCATGAGACTGCAAACCCACATTGCCAGTCAGGTATGCTGAAAGTCAGTTAAACAAATCCCAGCAAATGCGAGCACACTGTAACTGCCCCTACTTTTAAAGGAAGAACTAGCAAGTAGATGTACACAGTTAGGCTCTTCATCCTCACTGGCTTCAGTGGGAGGTAATATGGAAACTCTTAAATCAGGTTCGGAGATTATTTAGTCCTAGAAATAAAATTATTTGGAATGAAAATGCCTAAACAGAAGATCCTTGCCACTTCTTCCACAGCATGTTTATTCAGGATGGTATGTTTTAAAAAGTAATGGCTAGGGTGTTTCCTCCCCTCTGAAAAACTCTGAAAGACACAGAGGACACTCAGTTTCTCCCCCCTTTGTAATAAGGAATCAGAACTGTGTGCCCACCTTTTGTACAAACCAGCAGCTAGGACTTGGAGTTGTATCTAACTGCAGCAAATATATAATATGGGCAAAACCACAAATGTGTCTAACCCTAGGAAAGATGCACAATTTTGCTTTCACTGAATATAGGAAACAAAGTGACCCTACAAAATGCARAACAGGTAAGGTCTAAACTCTTTTCACTCCAGATCCGTGCCGAGATCAGCATGGTAAGGGGAAGATGCATCACTGATCAAATCGTGAGCCACATGAAGGGAAGAAGGAGGAAAGAGCTAAAGGGGGTTTGCTGCATGGCTGTATCTCTTTCAGGTGACAGAATCTTCTAGATGTGCTCGGCAATGCCAATTGGAAATCACCCAACAATTCTGGTAGGTGTACCCGTGCCACAGATCTGCCCTAGTGTCTGAGTTACCCAGTCTTAATTTTATGCTTCCTGACTAATTTCCTCTGAATTATTTAGTTTGTCATCCTGAGGCAAACAGTATTGTTTGTTGTATTACAGTAGTGATGCTGTCAATAAAACTTGGAGCAATCCTGATTCAGCTGTGACAGAGATGCTCAGGCTCTCTCATAAGCTCCTTAGGATAAAACTAAAGCTTCAAAAACAAATACCAGAAATCTTCTCTGTGGCCTTTTTTCTTGCCTGCCTATAGTACTGAAACTATCTCATGTCTCTGGGTTTTGCCAGAGCAGAGCGTGGATTCTGTATCCCYTTTTATGTCATCGCAAACAAGGTAACTACTAAGACCACTTGTATGCATAGGAACAGTCCCTGAGTGCAACCTGGTGAAATTAACTGCAGGTCCSTGTCTCCCCTTAGAGCAGGAAATCACTCAGCTGACAGTATTATAAAACATTACATAGTTATTAAGTGGTTCTCCAGTAATTTTTCAGTACTCAGCAGAAAACATTATCATAATCGATATACACTAATTTTCTCTTGTTTATGTGTGTATATAGTGTAACATTTACAAAAGGGATTCCGTAAAAATGACCTGGTGGTCTTCCAAATTTATTCTTTCAATGGCTCCRGATCAAATTTGCCTACTTTAAACAATATTGTTAAAAATTGACAGTGTTGTGGATCCCACCTGGAATCAAGTTGTGTTCTTTCTGTGTTGCACTTATGATGAGGATGATTTAATTACTTAGCTGACAATGTTATTAATGGTGTGCAAGAGAGAGTAGACTTTGGCCCCCCAAGCCTTTCTCCCTTTCCATCTTGCCCTCCCAGGAGTCATTGTAATTGTAGGGTGTTAACAGAGGGAAAATCTGTGTTGGTTAGTCGAGTGAGGAGGTATAACTGGATGACAAAGACAGCATTTGGTGGGAAGGTGCCATACTGAAGGTTTGCTGATCATTGTGATATTTTAAGGCTAATGAGAATTTAGTACACATGTTGAGTGAAAAGATTTAGGCATCTTAAATCACTGAGAAACTAGCTTTATTGGTGGTTGTCTTCTGTTTCCTTGAACCTTGGCTCTGGAGAACTTCTGTAAGAGCAACCTGCAGCCCTAAATCCCACCCCAGATTTTTGTGTGTTACTGTTGGACATTGCCCAGGATCCATGAGAAGGCTGCTTCACCGCACGTCATGGCTGTACTGCTTCAGCCCTCTCCACTCCCCCATCAATGCTGGAATCGTTTGCTGGCCATTGTGCAGCTTCCCCAGMAGTAATAGGTCTGTCTGCATTCAAACATTTTGCATATACAGCTTTGTCAGCTAAGAGCATGGGAAGAGAAGAAAAGAAACATACCACTAATTAAATTGTCAGTTCTGGTAAATGTTCTTATACCAGCAAAAGGCTCTATTGAGAGGTATAACTTATGTCATTTGGGTAGCTGGTATAAACACTGCTAGCAAAAATCTCTTGCCAGTAGACACCACATCTCCACTCAGAGACTTTGTTGTAAAAGCTGTGTCTGCAAATATCTTGTACTACAGAGAAGGGGTGGAAGAACCATTACCTTGAAAGTTAAGTTTCAGTTTTTCTAGTCTAGAGTGGAATCTGAAACTGCATGAAATTGGGATAAATGGGCAAATGTACCCCAGTATCTCCTAATACTTTATACAGTAGCTTGGCCTTCAGAGCAGATGCTTTGCRAATGTTGCCTCTGTCTGGAAGCTTCTCATCACCTGCAGAGCCTCCAGACAATGATCTAGAGCATGTAGGCTTCAGCAGGAGAGCTTCCACTGACTCTCTGGGCAGTCTTGCCCTCTAGTTTCTTCCCCTAATTTTGCTGACTGGAGATGGTGTGAGTACCTCCACCCTCTCCCAGTATACGAGAGTGCCCGTGGCTGAACAGAGAAAACAGCTGGGAGCAGCAGCAAGACACCTGAGGCTGGTGTGCGGGCGTTGGGCGAGCAGCAGCTCGGTAAAGCCACTGGTGGGAAGGGGGAGAAGTGTAGCTGCGCTCTGTCCCGTGTGCCCTGTGCTTCTGGGCTGCCATGACCCGTCCCGGTTATTTTCCTGCTGCTAAATGTTTACTTGATGCAAAAAGTAAAGTCTGGAAATCAAATACAGGGCGTGTTACAGATAATAACCTTTCCACAAAGCACACTGGGCAGAGACAAACAGCAGGACATCAGACTTAGTGCCCCCAGCCTTCTGTCAGGCAGTGGTGGCCGTTTCCAGTGGTTTGTATAGGTAGAAAAATTCAGATCAGAAATATTTCCCTAGAACATCTGGACTTTGCTGAAGTCATTAATGCAGTTATTCCACTGTGAACTAAATGGCAATTAGCAAAGTGAGGCCACACTGGAAACAGGATGCATGACCGAAATTTTTAAAACCCATGGTGATCCACAAACTGGGAGTAAAGTGCAGAAGAACGAAAGCTCCTGTTCACAGGGGTTTCATAGCTTTAGTTGCAGAGAAGAGGGAAATATGTCTTAACATAAGCTTCATTTTGAGGGAAATGCACACATGGATTAGCTGATCTATTAATTATAATCAAATTAAAGGAAAATGTTATATATTTTAAACAATCCCTAGCAGTGCCACTTCTATCACTGATAGTGTCTGGAAATTAAAGAAAAAAAAAGTAAACCCACAGTTTTCACTGTTTATCTGCTTTTGTGTGTATCTGCTTAACTTGGTTTAGACTATGAAATTACTAGACTTGTCTGGTTCACTTTCCTTTATGGGCAGTGCAATGTTCTGGTTTTCATATCCTATAAAAGTAGCGATGCCACAAAATTACAAGGGAAATGCTTCAGTTCCTCAATATAGATATAAATAAATGCAACTAAAGTATTTTCATTGCCTGAGATGAGGAATCTTAAATATAATAAACAAGCCACTCAGGTAATAGCATAAAGATAATTTTTAACACCATATTGTCAGACCATTGATGAGAATTTTCAATTACATATTTAAATTTAAACCTTTTCTTGAATAAAACATACAGTCATTATCATATGGTATAATTCCTATAACCAGCTATACCTAACAGGACTGTAATCCTGTTGAGCTGCTGTAATGGCATGAACCACAAAAGCAAAACCCGAGTGGTTTATCAATGTCAACAAACTCCCCGACGGAATTACAGTCTTATATGCACAGTTTAGTTGTATGCTATTCATTATAACATATGACAAAAATTATGCTTCTATTAAAAATGCACAGATGAGAATATGTGTTGTTGAAGGGTACTTGTTTAAGGAGCAGAAGGCATCTATCGCTGCAAAGCAGAGTCATTTTCAGTGCAGTACCTTTTCAGGCATATTTGCAGGATGATGGGGACTTGGATTCAAACTCTGAAAGAAATATGGTCCTTCAGGCTCAGTAGAATATTTCTGGTTTTGTTTCTTCGGCTGCAATTTTCTTGTGTTGTCTGCCTTTGGGGAAATCTGGCCACCTCCAAAGAAAGCGTGAGCTGGAGCATGGCACTGAGAATCTTTGGGAAATAAACCATGAGGTACTGGCTAGGGAAGTCTTTTGGGACCCAGCGGGACTTTGTAACAGAGCGGGGCGCTTCTAGGATGTTTCAAGGATCATTATTTTGTAAAATTTCAGAACAAGTCAAACAGCACAGATTCCAAAGTTCGATGTGCTGTCTGTGCAGTCAAGTTTGTCATCTTTCTAGAAAAGCCCCAGTGTAAAGAAAATATTTTTCCCAGCTTAAAATGACATTGTGACTGGAAAACAGTGCAGTGAGAGAAGCATGGAGCTAAATTGTACCGAGTAAAAGTGTTTTCTGTGTTGAACTAGCTTGGGAACCCCCAAAGTTTTTCAAGGGATCTTCAGTGCTTCAAATGCCACAAGGTTCACCCATCTATAATTGAGATAGACGGACTTTCCAGTATTTACAGGTGTAATGGCTGCACAGGCAGAGAGGAGAGGTAAAAGCAGAAGAAGCTGAACCTGGGGAAGTGGTTTGCCATCCCCCAGGACCCCAGGAGAGATGAATGTGGATCCATCTCTGTGGATGACCAACCCCCAAGAGAGGTGTCAGCTCTGGGAATGACCAGAAGAATTCAGCAGTTTGCTCCAGGGAAACCGTAAGATGGGCTCTACACTCAGAACAGTGTGCTGTTGTGGGTTTAATTCCCTGGCGCGATACCAGAAATAGGGTGATAGCACTGTAGGATGGTGCTTTCTGTAGCTCTCAGAGTTATTTAATTCCCTCATCCTAGAGAATTGAAAGGCTTATGCCTGCACAGAGCTGGCTTCTCCAAGTGTGCTTTATGCAGGAACAACAATGGTGGAAAGAAACAGGATATGTGCGTGGGCTAAAGAAGGAAAACACTCCTTCAAATTCCACACTGCAGCGAGGAGATGCTCTGTGCAGATTTCTGCGGTAAGCGCTACAAGTGTCAGTGTGGAAGTCGTGTGTCTGGGGACATAAATCCTGTCCCCACAGCCCCTGTGAGACATGCACCTCTCCAGTTGGCCACTAACGTGTGACCGCAAATGCGAGCAGCTGCCATCATCAGCAAGGGCAGTTTCTTTGAGTTGCTGACACAGCATCAGTCTCGTCATTTGCTTTTGTTCTGAGTTGGACACGCATGGAGCTGTCTTTCAAACATACCGAACCTGGCTTAGCGGAGGGAAAGCAGGGCATGCCTTGGGTTGAATGATGGGTGAGAGTAGCTGGGCAGTATCAACTGTACGTGGAGGACAAGCTCCAGTTGCTTCTAAATGGGCAGCGCAGAACTTAGGTTCATTTCCAAGACAGCAAGAGATTTTAAGGGCAAAGACTAGGAAATTAGCTTGAGCTGGGCAGAAATATTTTCATCAGGTTAATCTTGGGTTTTCTTTGTTTTAGTAAAGCAGATTTCATCCCAGTGTCTTCTCAGACCTAGTCCCCTAGATTCTTTCATAAGTTTTCCTCATGTACAAATCCAAATTTAAAGCTTTGTTTTCAGAAAAAAGTAAAATTTGAATTTAGAATGAGAAAGTTTTCCAGTAAGGTTTATATTTTGTATATTTCATTGTAATTTGTATTCTATAATTCCATGACATGTCAGTAGAAATGTGTTTCAGGATAGTAGAAATACCGCCATAGCCTGTAATAGTTGCAATATTTCACATTCTGTTTTTAAAATTGAAAGAGCCTGCTTTGTACTGACTGAAGTATCAAATCTGCTTTTCTATAGCAAAATGTCTCCTCTTCATCTTCTAATGAAGCCACTTGATACCTTCCCATAACAGGCACACTTACGGGAACAAGCGTAAAAACATAAAATCACAACTGAAATTTAAAATGAAATCTCAATTTGCAGAACAACGTTACCTGTTTTCCAAGACAAATGCCAGAAAAGCAGAACATTTGTAGAGAATTGTTGCATAATTCAGAATTCAATTGGGGAAAAAAGAGAAATTTAAATGCTTTCTGTGAATATGACTTTGCTATCCTCAACAATTTTCACAAGGGGACTAAAAGCAAGAATAAAACCAGGTGTGACACAACCCTCTACCCCACTCCCTGATCCTTTCCCATATCTCTTGGTGCCGCTCCTGTCTGCCTGCAGTTGGGTGGTGGGTAATTCTTGAGCGAGCTAGAAGTAGCAGGTGAGAGGGTTAAATAAGCTTCTTAAACAATTTCCATCCTGCCACTGCCCTGTTTTAAAATCCCTGAATTACTCACCAGCATAACTGTTTATTTCATTATTAAAATGAGGCTGCAGGGCTCTCCCTTCTCCCACCCACGCATGATGTTCACGGAAGGAGAACTACTCCCACATGATTACAAGGTCTGCTATTAAGTGTGAACTTCATATTTAATTGTAATTGCTAGCAAAATATAATTTAACAGCAAAGTATGCTGAATTTGTAACAAAGTACCCCTTTTATTTGAGCAGGAATATGGATGCTGCCCAAATGTATCCGCATGGTTCCAATTAAGTGGAGGAATGTTTAATGTAAAACTCAACTTGATGAAAATAACTGAAGTTTCTGACAAACCAATAAATTGGAGTCTAGAAAGCTCTGCGTATATAGTACAGTCAGGGAGGGGCAACACCCGCTGGGTCATCAATTTTGGTGCAGTCTTCCTGTTCATTTATGCTAAAATAATACTATGTAGGTAATTCAATTTCTCCCCAGCTGTAAACATAGAGAGGAATGCTGGATGCAGATCTGGCTGAGGATGGAGGAGGGCCTGGGCTGACTCCCTAGCCCCTGTGCAATTTCCAGGCTGAAATTTTGAGAAACTTTAAACCCAGGGTTGCTTTTCTTCCTCTTCTTCTTCTTCTTCTTCTTCTTCTTCTTCTTCTTCTTCTTCTTCTTCTTCTTCTTCTTTGTCTTCTTCTCTTTGGGGGCTAGCAAATTAACAGTTGTCAAAAGGTCCCACAAAATATCCACTCAGAAGATCTGAGTGTTTGTTAATGGAGATCTGAACATAGGGCTCCCCATAGGAGTTACTAAGGATGCCGGGCATGCTGCAGGGAGACTTCCAGCCAGCAAGGTCTGCTCCTCTCAGCCCCTGTTGTTACTGGCAGGTCCCACCTCGAGGTTTTGTTTAAACTCAAGGTAATGCTGGAATCAAATTCTGATCTTGGATACAGCTATATAAAACTGGATGTGCTCCACCAGCTGTGTTCAGAGCATGGCCCTCTACCTAATGCAGGTTTTGGGTTGTTTTTTCAGGAGAATTGCTGAATTATAAACCTAATGCTGTGGTGGTTAATGAGCCGCATACATTACAGAGGAAATCTGTGGTGGACTGACTGTTTTAGCAACCTCAACGTTGTGTATAAAACACACAGCTCTTCTCAGGAGTCCTGCCTTCAGGAAGAGGAGAGGTTCAGGGCTATAAAAGCTGCATGAATCCCCTGAGAACTGGAGCCGAGGGATGCTGGTTGTATCCTTCCAATGAGAGCTGCTGTGTGTGGTGAATGAAACAATCAGCAGCTCTTTAGCAATCACAAATAAATCTTCCTCAAAAAGCAAGGAAGATAGGCTAGGTGGGGTGAGTCCAAAATGAAGGCAATAGATTATGAAATTTTTATCTTGTCCCTGCTGCTGTTACCAGGCTGTACCTCACTTTTCTCCACAGCCTCGTCTGTGGGCAGCACAGACTCAGGCTTTCTGAGGTGGTTACATGCCCAAAGAGTTTCACCAGTAACTAGACCAGGGTCTGTAGAAGGGACTAACTCAGGTACCTCAGCTGAACCCATCACACTCAAACAGTGTGAGAGGAGAGCATGCTGGGAAATCACCCTGTGCCAGCGTAGGTCTCCTTATCCTCCTCTGAACCACCCATCTGTGGTCTACTTAATCCTCTTTTTTTCATTGCAAAATTCATCTTATACACTCATTTTCCCTCATTCTTGCTCTGTCTTGCCTACTGAAACAGTGAACTCCTCAGCAATGTTTTCTCTACCTACCAGGATAGTGCCTGATCTCAGCCAGGCCATAACATTCTCCTCTGATATGCATAAAAAATTACCACAGTTAAGATAAATTGCGCTGTAATTCTGCTCAGGGTTTGTGTGCGGGTTATTTCTCTGAATTCAGCTGGTATCTTTTCTTACTCAGGTGTATTGCTAAARGCTTTTATACAAGGGCTGTTTTGTTTCTCCAGCCTCCCTCCCCTCCCCACCTCAACAAACAGCTTTGTAAGACAAAAGAAAAGCTGGCTAATTAATTTACCCTTTCCTCTCTACCTATGGAGAGATCTGTTTACACTTTAAATGGTACAGGCTAGGTTACTCTTGCCCTCCTCCCAAGGCCAACATAAGAGCAGACTTTAAAACTTTGTAAGTACTTATGTTTGCTAGAAATATTTAGCTGCTTAGTCCTGTGACCAAAGCAAATTCTTCACTTGAGCAGAACACGATGGGCTTTTATTTCCCATTATGGGAAATACAATCTGTGCATTCCTGAGAGCATCATTTGGTAGCTGATATTTGAGGGTCAGTTCAAAGTTATTGTTAGCTGTCTCCTGCTCTTGCCTTCCATTTTCTGGCTGGTCTCTTGATGAGAGTCTGCTACAGTCAGCATTTAAGTGTCTTTTTAAGGGTAAAAAAGTTAATTTTGCCAATTATTCTTGTAACTTTACAAATTGAGAATACTCTCTCTCAGCTCATTTTGAAATATGGTGACAGAAATACGGACTAAATAATCAGCAACGACTCAGAGGATCTAATATACATTTAAAACTATCAGGATATATTRTTCTATTTTCCCAGAAGCTTAATAATGATAAACCTGGCATGCTTATATTAATCTCTGTAGGATATTACAGTTTTCACTCAAAACGTGAAATATTTTTTCAGCGATGGCACCAGCTGGTTTGTACCTTTTCCATTTCTTCTATACTAGACAGGTCAGTATATAAACCATGTGCTATTTTCTTATTGCACAGAGACAACAGCTAGAAGATAATGCAGAGAGAGAATAGACCACATTTATATTTTCTACTGTTGAAATGCTATCAACAAGTTCTGTTTACATATAATATTTCTACACTTTGGAAAATACTTTTTGTTGATATGCCAGAACTTTAAATTGGTACCTAAGGAATAGTTTGACATTTTTCTGTGTTACCTTTATCTCAGAGTATAAACTTACTCATGAAATTGGGCAAAAAGTAGCTTGATAACCAAGAGCAAGTTAAAACTTCAGCATTTAGGCTTAGACACATCAATAAAGTTACTGGAGGGGAATGGTTATGTTTGGGACTTGTATTTAACTCCCTGTGGGTGTCCTCCATCACGGGTACCCGATCCAGCAGAGCCTGCTGGCTGCAGGAGCCATCCATTGGCAATGGGAAGCTGCAAGGGCAGAAGTTACTCTGAGATCATGTGGTTCTTTCCCTGCAACAGTCCCTAAGTTAGGGACTTGGGAACTTTTTGCCCTGGCAAAGCCAACGGCATCATCAGCATCTTTTCCACCCAGTAAGGTAACACTGAGCTGGAAATAAGTGTCTGTGTTACGAGCATTTGCTTGCTTTAGAGGAACTTCATAGGAGATGCAGCTGCATTGCTTCTCTGGCTGCCAGCCTAGCTAATACCTTGGTAATGCAGCCATGTGGCTTGTTCTACAGCTGAGTGTGTATTTTAACGTCCTCTTTACTTCCTGATATTGAAGATTAAACACCTCTTTTGTGCTTTTCTAAAGGCTTTACCTAACTCTTTCATGTCCGTGCACACACAAAAACAAATTCTGCTCTGCCATCTGTGTGGCCACTCCCCAGACCAGCTCTGGTCCTGAAGGCATGTGTGGTATTCGTGGCCCTGGTGGCTGCAGCCGTGCGGAGGGATGATGTTAGCTGAAGTGAATCTAGTGCTTAAAATGTCGGTAGGTTTTGTGCTCTTAAAAGTGATGGACTAATGCTCTTCAGCTTGCAGCTGGGGTAAGGTTTGGGGAAGAGTGGCTGGAAAGCTGCCTGGCAGAAAAGAACCCGTTGGTCAACAGCAGGCTGAATATGAGCCAGCAGTGTGCCCAGGTGGCCAAGAAGGACAACAGCATCCTGGCTTGTATCAGAAGTAGTGTGGCCAGCAGGACTAGGGAAGTGATCATCCCCCTGTGCTTGGCACTGGTGAGGCCACACCTCAAACACTGTGTTCAGTTTTGGGCCCCTCACTACAAGAAGGACATTGAGGTGCTGGAGTGTGTCCAGAGAAGGGCGACGAGGCTGGTGAAGGGTCTGGAGCACAAGTCTTATGAGGAGCGGCTGAGGGAGCTGGGGTTGTTTAGCCTGGAGAAGAGAAGGCTGAGGGAAGACCTTATTGCTCTCTAAAACTACCTGAAAGGAGGCTGTAGAGAGGTGGGTGTTGGTCTCTTCTCCCAAGTAACAAGTGATAGGGCAAGAGGAAATGGCCTCAAGTTGTGCCAGGGGAGGTTTAGATTAGATATTAGGAAACATTTCTTCACCAAAGGGGTTGTCAAGCATTGGAACAGGCTGCCCAGGGAAGTGATTAAGTCACCATCCCTGGAGGTATTTAAAAGACGTGTAGATGGGACATGCTTAGTGACATGGTTTAGTGGTGGAGTTGGCAGTGCTAGGTTAACGGTTGGACTTGATGATCTTAAAGGTCTTTTCCAACCTAAACGATTCTATGATTCTATGATTCTATAATGTAAGTTTCCCCATGCAGTGTTGCCAAGCTTGCTCAGTCTTGGCCCATATTCCTTCTGCTGTAGGGGCTTTAAACCAGACTAGACAAAGTACTGAAGAATATCCTGTAGGGAATAATCTTGCCCTGGTATGATGTTGAACAAAATGATCTAATAAAGCTTCCTCACCTTTAGTTTTTATCGTTCCCTTTTCTCTAAAGCAGGTACCTGCCAGCCAGCTAGGGAATCTTGTCACATGCAGACCAGGAGGACAACGTCAGACCTGTGGTCTTGGTTTGTCAGCGGTGAAAAGCCAGGGGAGCTCCAGGATAGATTCACAGGGGATAGTTTAATGTTGTCATTTACGTGGCCCTTGGCGTACAGATGTTCTGCTGGGCATTTCCATCACTGTGACAAGCAGGCAGCGTTTTGTTCTCACCAGGATTTCCAAATGTCTGAATTATTGGAGCAGGAGAAACCATATCTTTCTAGAGCTTATTTTTATGGAATGTATTATGAAAAGGAGTCCTTAGGAAATAGCAAGTCACCACAATGCTTATTAAAATGACCTTAAGGTCAGATTCTGCCACTGTTAATCATAATAGTTGTACCTTACTCTGTGAGCTTTCCCATTGGATTCAGTGGGATTACTTAAGGAATTCAGGTACTACCTGATGGGACCAAAGTGGCAGAGGGGCTGGCCCTTAATAAGCATAGCAGCTGTAATGCAACATGCCTTTGTTTTTCCCTTCTATTTTAGCTAGGTAAATATACTTCATATGCAAGTTGTTTTCCTTTGAGGATCCCTTCTTCACAAAGATAAATTTTATGTAGCAATTGTTAATATATTCTGTCATTTTTATCTATATTTTAATATATTTATTGTTGTAATGGAAAGTCATCTTTGCTGAGAATGTCCTTCTAGATTAGAAGCTCCCTTGGCTTTTGACTGAAAAAAATTCTGCAATAGGAAAGAGAAAATAATTTTATTCTGAACTCTCCTTGAAATTCTGCAGGTTTCACAAAGATATTTTCCAAGGTTTGTTTGTATTTCTTTTTTATTTTATTTTAAGCCACTTCTGCCAAGTAGCCTGAGTTAGAAGAACTGGGCAATGCTTCATGCTCTTTTCGAAATTATAAATAGTGGACAATGACTTGATTCAGTATTCCAACAGCTGCATGAAACAGAGTGGGGCCACTATACAACTGTGAATATAAATGGGAAACTCACCTATGAAGAATTATTTGCACTTCCGCAAAATAAAGTGGTGAGAACTTATTTACAGACTTTTATGCGCTGGGAGAAAGGGATGCAAGAATTAATTTTTTCTTCTCCTAGCCAGAGAAGAAAATGAATTTGGCTTAGGTTTCACTCTACTAAATAGGTTCTTTTCAACCAGAGACACAAACCACTTCTTTGGGTGTTTGCGAGAACATTCTTAGCTTTGAGCGTTAGTTCAGGTTGTTGAACTTGAACTCAAGGGCTTGAGCACTGCAAGAAGGTATTTTACTAATAAAAGCTTTCATTTTCCAAAGTAATAAAGGGTTGCTATTTGGTTTTTTTAAAGCCAGCAAATGTAAAAATACTCAAATACAATGTAATTCTGTGATATACAGGTTCCAGTGCAGAAGTCTAGGCCTTTCAGAGGATTTTAGAGGACGGCAAAGGATTTAGGCTCTGTGCTAGTCCTGTGCTCACAGACAAGCTTAACCCTGTCTAGTCTAATGGTGAAATTGTTCTCGTCAAACATCAAAACTAGATTTTTTGAAAAGAGCTTAATAAGATTTGACTGTAATTAAGTGTGTACTACGCAAATTAAACCCAGAAGAATCAAATGTCAATATTCAAGTCAGAAAATACATGGTTTAATACCGTTTTCCTGTGTCCTGCTGATGTGACTTCAGTTATTGAGATGTTTCTTTTTAACTTCTTTGTGATGGAAACAACCATGGTTCTAAAGAATAAAAATTAGAATTTAAAGTAAATTTAAGTTTGTATGATGTCATATGAAAAGACAGGATTGTTTTGCTTCTTTCCTTGCGCCAAACTGTGCCTTAAAATACGTACGTAAATGTCAGTGATTCTTGCAAGTTTCATGCATATAAGGGTGAAAAAACTCGTGTTTAGCTAACCAAGAATAATTATTTCTTATTTGCTATTTTTCTAAGTGTGAAGTGTTTTCCTCAAATAGAAGCAGAGCCAAAGAAATTTCTTGTTATTTTTGAACATAGATCAGTCAATGTGAACCATTAACAGGCAACTTTTATGCTGAAAATACTTCTAGATTATTTGGACAGTAATTCTGAAGAATTACTACATTCAAAGAAGAGTGAGATTCGTATCATATTATATCTAAAAGGAAAAAGGAGATAGCTGTTTACATTTATCAACTCCAGAGGAGGAAAATTCTGCGTAATCTATTTGTTTTTTTGACAGTACAAGATTGTTTGTTATTGTGTGTCTATAAATGGTTTTGTCCAATACAGTACTTTTAACAACTTGAAAGCTGAAGGTAATGTTACTTTCCTAGAAAATTCTTTTGTACACGAATATCTCTGCCTCTTGAGAACTATTTTTTCCCCAATTTTAGCTCTAGTGTTCCTCTTTCTTCTCCACTGGTATAATGCTGTGTATCTTTCTGTGTAATTTCTCGCTATTGGAGACATGGCAGATCTTTTAAACATGTGTAATTTACATTTGCCTCTGAAATAGACAGTATCCAAGTTATACTCATTTTGCTCTTTATATTTCTCACCTGCACGTGATGGTAGCAGTACTACACCTGCAGACTTTACTTTCCAGTCTTACCACAGCGCCTGGAGAGCTTGGTCATGGGTCATGGTCCCGCGGCGCTAAGTGTGATGCCAACATAAACCAAGGTGCTGTGGCTGCTGTGGAAAGTTTACAGACTGAGCATGAAATGGGGAGAGAGACACCAATGTGGGGAATACGAGAAGCACAGGGGAAATGCTGGTCAGCCCTCAGTGCTTAAAAACATAGGGCTTGGGAAAGGCACCTCCTTGGCCAAACCTTGTGCAGCGGTTTACTGAGGTGTTTGAGGGTGTGCTTTCCTTCAGTCAGGTCATCTTTGATGGGCTTCTGAAAAAGGGCCCTAGGGATGATTGCTTTAAACCAAGAGCAAAAAACTTTTCTTGGTGTACGGGGTTAAGCCTCAAGACATTTCCCAGGACGGAGAAATTGCTTGGCTTCCATGTGTGTATAAGTGTATTTAGTCTCTTTTTCCTCAGGCAGACAGTCCCTGAGTTTCTCATTTCATAGTTTGCATTGGCTGGAAGCAAGAGGAGTTTATTATATTTAAATTTATTTATGTTATACTTGTAACTATTATATTTCTTAATATTTTAAAATGTCATAAACATTTCAAGTGCTGAGGGCTGAATCATTGCAAATCACAATAAATCCCAGTGTTCAGAAAGTAAATCAAGGGGGTCTGTCCCCTCAGCAAAATGGCGCTGGACCAGAGGAGCCTCCTTCAGGGGGAGAGGAGGAAACCTGCGAGCCCCCCAGGGCTGGGGTGCCCAGGCATCCCACTTGAGGTACAAATGGATTTGTGGGTCTAGAAATGCAGTAAAATGACTGGCTGGTAAGCATTTAAAAGAAATATCAGGATGACACCTGGATCATGACCTTTATGGGAAAGGCAACCTGTCTTTGCTGCAAACTGGTATAGCGCCTAACAGGGGACTCCCTGGCCCCAGCATCTTCTCTGTCCCCCCGTGAGGTCCCTGTCTGCAGCAAGAAGCATGAGATGGGGGCCCCTACCTTGGCTCACCATCCTGGTGGGGCATGGTCGCCTTTGGAGAGAGCTCGGGACTCCCTCCTCCTACTCCCTATCCGCTCTGTATCTCCTGCTTTGGTGGCTTCACGCTCTCCTTTGCCTTTTTTAATCACCATGTTATACTGCACCCCCATATTCACTCCTTTTGCTAGAATCAGTCTGAGGGCTCATGCTGTGGCTCTAATAAGGGCCATGCAGGGTCAGCCGCACTGACCCCTCAGTTCCCAGGAGCATCGGTTCCTTCCAGGATTGCGACTCCCATGTTGCTTGTCTGCCACCCGCACCCTTTGTTTTTAGATGTACGCATTTGCATGTAGCCACGTAAAATATCTCCTTTAAGAAAAGGGGTGCAATCCATCTAGAGGTAAAACGTTGCTCCATAAGAGATGTTCTGAGTTACAAATGCACTGGAAAGCATTGCATCTTTCTGGGTCTTTAAAATACAGAGGAGAATGATTTAATTTGCTTTTTCAGCACTGTTATTACATATTCTAACCCCTGCCATCTCATTCTACATTATGCTTGCTTTTGCTCTTATTGTGATTGTTTTTATCGCCAGACTGATCAGGTGAACATCTTTGGCTTTCTCTATCAATTTTCCACACGTTGAAGTGTGTATTTCTTGCTGTATCTTCGTCTTGGAGTTATTGTTTATTACTCTATTTCTGTTTTTTTCCTCTTCTTTGCCACCGAGTCAAAATGCATTTGTAGCCAAAGTTGTCATCCTCGGTCGTGCAATAGTGTTCTTGGGCCTTTTTCTCTTAATGTAATAAATTATTTTTAAGAAGCACTTCCAGGTTGTACCATCTATTCTTCTCCCAGTTTTGCTTAAAGCATTCCTTAATTTGAAAACCAGTTTTTCTGATCGACTAGCCCTACCTGTTTGTGAAATGTAATCTGATCCTGTGACAACTTCTCATTTTTAGTCCAGTAACTGATTTAACTTTATTCACCAGAATAAAACTCAAAATGGAGGTTTACACTATTGCTGAACTTTCAGCCTGTAGAAAATCTTTAAAATAACCCTACTGTATCACTGGAAACTTTTTTTTACATGGGAAAGGAAGAAAACTTTTGCACTTAGAAAGCTTTGGGATTTTAGATAGATAGTAATTTTCCTTTAACCTTGCTTACTTAGGTAGCACTGGCTGCTGGCAGGTGTAATGCTAATTTCTCCTCACCAGCTAGGAGACTGATGCTTCTGAAGAGGAATTCAACCTCCTAATTCAAACTAGCTTCAGTGGGGGTTTGGGCGAGTCCATATTTCAAAGAGTATGTATGAAGTTTGATGCGCACATCATCCACCTGTTACTGAAATCTGTTGTTCTTCTTGTGTTTCTTCTACCTATTCTTTTAGAAGAATGAAGAMAAGGGTGATGTTATGCTCAAGTGGAATCCCAACTACGAATATCCTGCCTTTGGCTTTCTCTCACCTAATGTTTGATATCAAACTAATGATATGATTTTTTTTCAGGGTGTTGTACAGTGTTAAAGTGCTGCACCATGGTGATTATAACTGTAATAAACTAGAAGCAGAAAAGGTTATGAAGCTGTTTTTCTGCCYGGTAACTGTCTGCTTAAGCTCAAATTCAGGAAAGCATTTCTGTAGAAAAGCAAGCTTACAGCGTGCTTAACGTCAGTCACAGGTCTGTACTACATTAAGGCACATTTCAAACAACGAGAAACTTAAGCATGCGTATAGGTGTTTTTAAAAATGGAGACTTCAAGCATAATGTGAGAAAGGGATTTTGCAAGAAATCAGGACGAGGTCTGTGTGCCGGTGTAGGATTGTACTCAGGGATACRTCTTTGGTGAAGGGCAGTTCCCCTGTTTTCCTAGGATTTTTGCTACACAGTCCCATAGATCCCACTCAGGCAGCACTGTCATGAGMAACTCAGCTAGCAATAAGGCAAGGGAAAGGGAAGAAAAATAAAGCAGAAGTTTTTTTACCAGTCAGCCAGGATAMGTTTGGCAGAAAGTAACACAGTTGTTCAGATAACTGGGCAGTCAAGCTAGAGATGCAGTCTGTAATACCTTATTTTCCAACAAATGTTTCCACTTTTTTTCAGTTGAGTTGCCATTGAAAAGATTTTGATTAGTTATTAATCAAACTTATTTACAAAATTCTATGTCTGCAGTTAATTTATGAGTAGTTCTTGGCACRCTTCAAACAGCTGTAATGGTTGTACAGTGTATATGGTGTATTTCTGTTTCCTGACTGGATGAGGGGAATGAGATTTCCACTGCAAATATTTTTTGTAGGCATTCAAAATTTGCTTTTCCYGAGCATTTAAAAATATTTTTAATACTGTTTCCATGAGCATTCCTGTTTCTGTGAACACAAAGTCAACATGGTTGAAATGAAGAGTTTAAAATTTTAAAGGAAAAATAAAGCATTTCTTTTTTAGTGCAATCATCCAGCTTGACCCGAAAGTCACTTTAATCCTAGTTCTAAGGTTTCATAGGGAAGTACACAGCCACAGGCACGTTCACACATTACTTGTGTTCATGGAAGCATTAATTGAATTTCCAAAGTCCTGTCTCAGCACATGCTACATGCAGCAGGAAGGATTCTTTAAAAGTCTCTCTCACTGCTGGATCCCAAACCCTTGGGGCAGATGGCTTCACACAGGAGAAGGAGGAAGGGAGTACCTAAAGTTCAGGTGGATAACCAGTTATGGGAATGACACTATAGTCTAAGAGGCATTTCATCAGATGAAGGGAAACAAAGTCGTGTCAGTGCTGACTACAAAATTGCAGTTTTCCAGGTTGTGGGAAAGAGAGTCATGTAGTGCTGCTTAAAAGCATTTTTTACTCTGAATTCGTGAAAGAGGAAACACTTTTCCTATACCATAAGTAGTAATGCTAACAGCAAGAGATAGCCCCTGAGCATTTCTGAGTGACATACAAACAGAATCAACAACTTCACCTTTGGCACAGAAGCCTCACAAAACCGTGCAGGAAAACACCACCCTACAGCTCTTTCACTAAAGGTGGCTTTTCTAAAATGTCTCCAATGCAGATATCCCTACTCAGCTAAACCCATTCTGCCCCTGCGGTGGGGTGGGAGGGATGTGCTGGACGGAGATCGGATTAGATCTCCTCTCTGTCACACTCCTGTCAGTCACCGTGCATCCCGACACCGAGGGAAACCTGGCACTGCAGCAGGGGAGCCCCAGCATTTCACTCCTCTTGCTGCTTACCAGCAGTGGTCAAGATTGCCTTTCTCTCTGACCGGTTTATTTGGGTCTTGGCATCTATCCGGCTCTGTAAGCAATGCGCAAGACCAAAAGGATCTAAAGCTCAGACTCAGCCTGGCTAGGTTTCTAGGGATTTTACAATTGAATTTTTTCTTTTACTTGTGCAACATTTCCAAGAAATACTTTACAATATATATTTTTTTAGCATAGCTGTCTGTCAATTTTCATGGCAAAAAAAGTATTTGGAAACTGGAGAATAGTAATAGTAGAGTTGTTTTTAAAGGAATCACCCTACACCATTCTAGGCCAAAACCTTTTATTAAAGTTTTATGAAAATCCTCCCTGTTTTTCACATTCCAGTTCAGTCTATTAGCTTTGCAGGTTTTGATGATCTAGCAGGTATAAGCACTTCTCACATTAAATGCAGTGTTGACAAAGGAAATTCACTAGCAAAGGTTTCATTAACTGGGGATTATACTGAAACCTTTTCCCAGAATTGCTAATAAATGGAGCCCTAATCCAAAATTTGGCTTTAAAGTCAAGTGCAACTAATATAATTTTGTGTTTGGTTTAAAATTACCTGTGGTTATTTTCTCATTTTTGCAATATACAGCATTGTGTCATCTGGACTCTCACACAGCATTGTTTCTATGATGAAGAAGCAAACTTAAATCCCATGTATGAAAGAAACTTCAGCTTAACTTATGCTTTCAGTGAGTCCTGTGGAAAAAGAGCTCGCTCCTGCAAAGATGCAGAATTCACTAGTTCCCTCAAACGATGCCATAGGTAAAGGACACACACCGCTCACGCAGGGCTTGGGCCTGGGTTGAAGGTCCTGAGGTGACACATCTACAGTGTGTCAGCACTGCTCAGAGCTGAGGACGTGCCCTCCCCATGTTGGTCAGAGCTTACAGTATGAAGATGCAGAGGTGGGCCGGAGCTGTGAGGGCACCGGTGGTGCCCCGGCGGTTTGCAATTCCCCCAGCACTCAGGCGCTCAGGCCAGGGAAATCCAGTGCCACCGCAGGCGATGGGAGTTTTGCCGTTGATGTAAGCTGTTTGACAGTCTTGCCAACCTTGGTATAAAATAATGTAATACCCTCCTCCGGGTCTCTCTCCTAGCATTGAAGTTATCTGACAAGATCACCTGGTTTGCTCTCTCCAGGCACACGAAGAGGCTACAGCAGCTGCCGGCTTCCTCAACCAATTAAGTTTGCAAATTTACAGACTCTTTGTGTGGGTGCAGGAGTTGTATGCCATCTGTCTAAGTTTGCTTGTGCACTACAATGGCCTTTTTCACTCTGTTTCTAGGGAAAAAAGTTGCAATGACAGATTAGGGGATTGCATTTAGGGAGGCATTTGGGGCCCTGCTGCTATGCTGTGGTCCCTGATGCCCAAGGAGGAGATCCCTGGCCTGGAAAAGTGACAAGAGCCTGATCCAAATCTCCTAACCTGCGTGAGAATCTCTCCAAGGATCTAACAAGGTTTAGGGTTTATAACAGGGTCTGTTAAGACTAAGTTTTTGAAACTACCTGAGGGAGCTGAGCGTAGCTTTCTATTAAAATTTATAGGAATTGGATATTTAAATTCCTTAGACATCTTTGAAAGTCTTACCTCTAAGTAGCATATAAAGATCTAATGTAACTTGCATTGCACCTAATTTACAGTTTATAGTTAAGATGATGTAAACTCTGGGGTTTGTTTCAAAATGCAGTTCATTTATTTACAGCTCCCAAAGCTAAGCCACTGTTTAGTGTTCTATGAGAAGAAAGCAAGTATTTTGTAGTAGCAGGCACTGTGGTCACAACTGGTCTTTAGACTTGCATTTCATCCGACTCAAGAAGATTGCAATATCTCATGAGGAGAACTCAGACGGAATCGTAAATCTGAAGTCTCTTTGGTTATCCATTTAAAAAGGAGTTTGAACTCATATCGCCCTCGGCTTCCTTAATGGTTTTGCATAAACAAAGAAGTGCCTCAGGAAAATCACAAACGGCTCTTCTGTCAACAGATAGCTTCATTTTCTTTCCCAGATTAGGGTGGTCTGAAGCTATCAGCAGCTGATCTGACAGAGTAAATCTGAAACAAATTGCTGTTGCTGTAATCCTTCCTTGGCATGAGGTGCTGTAGGGGAGAGAAACCAAGTATTGTTGCATAACCAGATTGGTTTGGCTGGTGGTTCATTAGTGTATATTGAAGAGCGTTAGGTTCCCTGCAATTCCTATCTATCTATCTATCTATCTATCTATCTATCTATCTAAACTTGCTTGGATATATTTCTTCGCCCCTAGAATAATGTGAGAGAAGCCATCTCCCAGCATCTCCTGATGTTAAGGTTGATCCACAGGTGTAAAATGAAGTTCTGAATTTCATCAGATGAAGATTTTTTTTTAAGGTTTCAGAAATGTGGTAAACTTTTTGATTTTTTACATGTTTCCTGAGACTACTATTTTGGTTGTGATTAAAATACTATTGGAAAAAGCTGTTAGGCAAGACAGCTGCTTAGTAGCACAGTAAGGATGATGCCCAGATGCTTGAAGTCCTGGAAAGGTGGTAACGGAGGTGACCGGCAGAGTATCGCTAGCTTCCTTGGCACTGGTGGAGCCACTCATTTCAGTAAGCAAGAAGCAGCTCTACATTACTTCCAGAAACTTTACCGGGGAGTTGTCGTTCAGATGCCGTAGCTGTGTTTATTGCCATTTCAGGGACTGGATGCTGAAGATATATTGGCTCCATCCCAGGACATCTCCAAACCTGGTTGGTTTTCATTTTGCTGAACAGGTCTTAAGGAGAGTGGATGCTGCAGGGAAGAGCATCATTTCTCTCATCTTGAAGAAAGCATCACTTTGTTCTTAATTTAAGCTGCTGAGGGAAGTGCCACCAAGGTAGGTCCCAGCACCCCAGGCCATCACCATGCTCTGGCTGGGGGCAGAAGAGGGAGTGGTGGGAGAGGAGAGGTGGGAGATTTCTGCTCTCCTCACAGGAATACACTGCAGAGGGTGTCACCCCTGAGGGTGCTTGTCTCCTCACCTCAGTACTGGCCCTCTCCTCTTCCCCCTTCAGTTATCGTGTGCACACTCATTTACATGGCTGACAAGCTAGTTGAATCGGTTTGGGATTTTTTTCCTTTTGTTGGAGGTAAAACACCACCAGTGGAAGAGAGGGCTTCCCTCTTACATCTTAGTGTAATATCAAAAGAAGCTGTGCGAATTAAAATGAATTTTCTTTCCTAGCAAAACAAAAGAGCTGAAAGCTTTTAAAGCCTAATTGCATCAAAGGAAGGAAATTAAAATATCCTTACAGCAATTCAGGTTGCTGAAAAATTCAGGTCCGGCCCAGACACAAATATGTTTTATATTAAAACTTAAACAACCAGCCAGTATAATATTTCCTGAAGTTTCATCCATCATGCTACTGGTTTCTGCAGGGAGGGAAACGTAACCTTTCCTTGCTATGTCTTAGGGAAAGTAAATAATATTGTTAAGAAGCTTGTCATATCACAAATGCCTAATTAGGGAGGCTCGGAGGCCTGGCAATTTTGCAGACTTCATTAAAYGTCCTGCAATGCCCCAAGGAAGGAAAATGTTGAGGAATATCTGCAAATTATATAGGTGCAAGCTGACCTGCATCCTTGTACCACTAGACTGTAGAATGGTTTCTCCAGAGGGGCAGAGAAAGTAGCATATAGCTGCACGGACTGAGGCACAGAGCTGACAGGGGCATGATTGAAGCAGCGGCAGTGTGGTGGCCAGTTTGCTCTGCTGCTTGCAGAAGACTGTGGAGAAGCAGGAGAAGGGTTTGGCAGTAGCCCTACACATTTTGAAGACAGTCAGAGACCTGCTGGATCCAGGAAACTGGAGTGCTGGTGCGTGGCGAGGGCAGCCTCACCAGGCGGTGACTGGAGTTGGGGCTCCACCAGGAGAGAGCACAGTGAAACGTGGTCTTTCTGAAGAGCCTTCCCATCTCAGATGGGAAGCCTCTCTCTCAGAGAGGCTTGGTCCTCTCTGCTGTGTGGAGAGCACATGTCTGTCTCTGGTCCTGGTTGAGAGTGTGAGCTCCTGCCTGCCACTGGGAGGTGATGACAGCAAAGAGGAGGAGACTCCCCTCCATCCTGGCCCTCCGTTGGCATAGGAGTGCAYGTAAAGCTGAATTTCCCTCCACCTTGACAAATTCTCCAAATGCCACACCCCAACAGCRTTTTGATGGGGATCTCTTTTAATGCCTCCCATTGAAGCTGTTGCACTTTTAATGTAATAATTAGGGAACCTAACAGTGGTGATACACAGGAGACCTGAGTATCAGTCAGGTCAAGTCATTATAGGTCTCCCCTCTCCCAAGTGTTTGTCCCAACCACTGATCTTGACACTAGGGCTTTGCTGTTCCCTTCTTCGATGGCCAGTTGATTACTTAGTCAATGAAAAGTCTAACAGCTTCAGGAGAATAGACTGGGAGGACCATAACCCTACATACTGTAGAGCCTGGGAGAAACAGAGCTGGAACAACTTTCCTATATCACAGGTAAGTGGGGTTTTGAACCAGAATTGATAGAGGTGAGGTAGCAGCTGTAGCAGGCTCTCTGTGCTGTGCAGGGGCCAATCTGATATGTGCTCTGAGACCACCTAGTTGGTCAGACCCTGCAGGGTGCTCTCAGCAGCGGTCCTGATATCACTGACACAGGTGCCAAGCTGCTCAGCATTGCCAAGGCTAAAGTGTTCTAGGCATGTCCAGAGCAAGTAATCTAGATACCTAAGAAATCTTACTGGGGGGGTAGGCATAGACACTTCAAGCCTTTAATAATAAAGCAACTTAGCTTTAATTCGCTAGAGTGGGAGGGAATCCTCTTTTTTCCTCCTTCTCACTAAAAATGTAAAGATTTTTTCAAATCTTAAAACATGATTTCTAAAAATTTATTTATTTTCTGGTGAAAAGTTGAAATGCCTTTTAGAGGAAGAAACAGTCTAAGAACACTGAACTTTATTATTTATTTAAAAACTAAGTTTTCTATTAAGGAAAGAAAAAAGTGCTAGCTACATATTTGACACATTTGCATGACTAAAAAGTGGAAGTCATGGGGAAAATTAATATTAATGCTTGTATAAACATCTCATTAAAAATTGAGTGAAAAATAAACAGGTAATCCTTCCAAATTGCTTTTCATGCTCTAAGCTATAACTTCTATAACTTTATAACAACTGTATTTACTACTAATGAACCACCAAAATGTCAGGACTGTATAAAAGAACTGCAACAAGTTGTGACTTTATGGGATAAGCCCAGAAAAATCTTCAATCAATCAAGTCCACATCGGGATTAGGCGTATAGGGAGGCTTAATTAGGCATTAGTGAGGCCCTTAATGGAGCTATTGTGAAGGACACCTGCTGAGGATCTAGTCGGACATCTCTTTTAAACATATTTATACCCAGCCTCTGGGCTGTGGAGTTGACATTCGGTGCCTGCTCTGCTGATCAGCCTGTGTTTGCAATCGTTTACAAGCTAAACAGCAGGGGGGCAGGGGCACTAAATAAATAACATACCATCAAGCTATTTCCTTGTCCAATAATGGATTCTCATTAGTTCCTTCCCGACCTGTGATCAAGGAAAGATAAAGGCCTGAAGACAAAACTTCATTCTTTTGCGTTTTTTTTAAATGGGTGACTTGGAAAATTCTATTATTGTTACGAAATGTATATCCATACCTGTATCCCTATTAGTTAATATACCTGTTACCTTTCACTGTAACTTGCTAAATGTAGGTGCTATTTCCTGTTGTTTACATGAGTTTTAAACCAGGGTATCTGTTTTGGCAATTTTAACTTGGACAACACAAAAACACTTGACAAGGTCTTCATGATGTTCTTGCTCTAAGTGTGTTTTTTTTTTTTCCCAGACAACTCCTCTGTCTTCCTCCTTTATACCACTGGAGTGGTGAACAAGGACATCCTCCATTGTCACCCTCATACCATGGCAGTCCTGTCTACTTTTCATGAATTTTCTCTCCATTCCACAGTGTTGCGTGCAACTGGGCACACATGGCTTTCTGGGATAGAGGAATAAATAATCTTGGGAAACAAGAGTTGGCTTGGGCTTGAGTCCGTGTGGAGACTCTTCACACCATTTGGGTGCACTTTGGTGTTCAGACATGGGCTGAGACTATCTTCAAGGCCCACAGGAAGGGGAAGAATCTGGAATCTCAGCCCACATTGTCCCCTAGTGCACGCCTGAGCAGATGTTTACCTTTGGATGGACAGCTGTTTGTCACTTGTCTCTGCCACCTTTGTGTTTATCAACTATGTTTGTGGGATTTGTTTGTTAGGGAACCAATATGGGGTATAATACAACCCTTGAGCCTACCTAYAGGGGACCCATATAGCCCATGTAAAGGACCATGAACTCCTAGGCAGCCAGAGTTGAATGTGTCTTTACACATTGCAGACTAACAGCTTGGGTAGGATCAAGGCTTCTACAGGATTAAGGCTTCTACATTTAGCTGTCTATCCGTGTGTCCACTAGGTGTCTGAATCCAAATGTGGTCAATGGAGAACTCATCGGTATAGTCTGTGGAGTCTAAAGAGAGATTTGGTTGACCAGTCACTGAATTCTGTCCATGCACAGGTGCCCAATACCATTTAAGATGCTTTAGGGCGTCCCGCATGACCTCCTAGCTGCCAGTCTAGGAAATCACAGCTCTCCTGTGGGACATGTGTCACCTTTATGTCCCCTATGGGTGTGTTTCAGATACCATAGAACATCTCAAATAGCATGGGACACCTAAATGCAATCAACCATGCCCTAAGTGTCTAGTTTGGATTGAGGTGAATTGCCATTCAGACACTGTTGATGGCATTGAGTAGATCTCCATTAGCTACAATGCCAGTTTCAACACCTATGTGCAGATATCTGAAGTTATGTGTCTTAATGTAAAGTTGAATCTCACTCTGTAAATGACAGGTTGATTGAAGACAGTAATATTGATAGGTGCTGGATCAGAGAACTTGAGCAGTTTAGCTACCACTCATAGCCACCACATAAGATTTCAAAAGAGAGTGTAGATGCAGCCAAACTGTCCAGCCAGGGATTAGTTGTGTTCAAGAGTGAAACTGCCCAGATTTTGCTTCAGAGCTGGATGTCATTTTGGCTGTAATAAGAGAATTCAGAAGTTTGGCTATTAGTTAGACAAGCTATTGCTTTATATTAATTTTATTTCATTAAAGTACTAGAAAGAACTACATTTTCAGCTGAAAAACATGACCTGATGYTGGCCTATTCCAGTTAACACCTATTTCACAGAAATGCCACCCACCAAGAGTTTTTCTGAACAAGATCAAGAATCAATTTATCAGTGCTCACATTAACTATAATGCCAGGTCCTCAGCAACTTTACTCTCTTTCAGTGATTACTTTGATCGCATACTGAATGCCCTGAAAAACTCAGATGTGGCTCAACCATCTGGCATTATATTATACATTTTAAAAGGTGTATTTAAGACCTTCTGTGGCTGGAATAACACTTCTGTGGAGCTAGTGCTCTGATCTGTGTTCCAAATCCATCACATTATTTTCTTATGAGGCCAGAGCTACCATCACTAATTAGGCCTTTTATTTTGTTTTACTAGATTATCTGGTTTTTAACTTTAAGATCTCCTTGGCCAACCAACAGAACTTGGATGAAGTTATCTGCGTAAATCCATGCCAACTCTCAGACAAAACTATCGGAGTTCATTTAAGATTGCCACTTTTCCAAAATGTCGAAATCAAAGTTTTCTTCTTTCCCAAGATCCATGAACACCAGTTTGAATGTTGCGAACCAGACCTCATCATAGCTGTGTTTCTCTGCTTCACCAGTTTTTTGTCTTACTGTGAAAGGGAACATTTACATTATGAATGTTTGATTATATGCCATTTCCAGACTTTGCCATTGTGTTATGATGATGTGATATGACAGGGAGCACCAGAAGAACCTGATGTTCAGTTTCCTCCTTTTGTATATGAGTCAAAAGGTAGATATTAATCTGAATCAATGCCTTTGCATTCTCATCTCCTTCACATTTTAGAGAAATATGTACATTACTTGGTGTACTCTGTGAAATAGGCAAGTGAAGATATAAATGTAACTATGATAAGAATGAGTTAGGAAAGCACATAGAGCAGAGGAAGATGACAGGGTGAAAACAAGTTGCTGTACCTAATGGGTGACAAGACTTTTCTTCTATTCTGTATGTTATTAACAACAGTAGCTGAAGTTCAGCAGGTTTGGCAGTTGCATTCGGGTCAGCTTGTTCAGACTCCCCTGCAGTCTCCTTAAAGCAATGAAGAGATTCTTTAAGTATAGGTTGCTGGTAAAATTACTTCATTACTGTCTGCTTTGGGCTGAATTGATGCTCACCACAGCCTGCCTCCTGGATTTAGAATTTCTTCACCAGAACTTCATTTTAGAATTTCACACCAGAGGGTATGAGAGTTTCTTTGAAGAGATATCTCAAATAATAGAACATAACCATTAGCAATTTTTATGTCACAGCTTCATATTTGCTGATATTTTGACCACTGGAAGTGCCTGCTGAGAATCACTGCCATCCCTCCAGGGAAGGGAGTGGGATGTGACTGTATATCCCCCATACACCTGGTGGAGGAGATGGGGCAACCCCTGAGCTTGCCTGCTGTTCTGTCCTGGATCCTTTTCTCTTTGAGGCTCTTCTGGAGGTAACAGAGGAGGTACAGATCTGGCTCCGCTCTCCAAGTGTCCTGGTTTTGAGATCCCTTTTTTGCCAGCCTTTATCTTGGCCTGACATTCCCCACTGATGCTGAGCACTGATTGGAGCCTAAGGGTGATTTGAAATTACTATTTCTACAATATTTTAAAATCCGAGGCATGGATTAGCACCATCAACATTCTTCTTCTGTGATTTTGAACAAAGGCAGAGATGTTTGCTTTGCTTTGTATTGTGCTTCCTGCTGTTCAAGTGCATGAGCTGTGCCCAAGGCCGCCTACCAAATAGCCAGGATAAGGCCAAGTGGAGACCCCATCCTGCACAGATTCGAAGAGTGATGTTGCTTGCACAGAAGCTAAGCTTTCTATGTGGTCCATTGAAAAGTGCTTCTGTGCATGCCTGGGAGCTTAAACACAGACACCTGTAACTGTGTTCCAAAATGAACTGCATCTACTGAGTGTAGGTACCACCAGTCCTGGAGGGTTGTTGGAGGTGGTTGAATCATTCCCTCAGATTTTGGAGGAATTAAAGCTTTTTGGTCCTGATTTGTGCACTGTAGGAAGCAGACTGAATCTCACTCTTCACCTTTTCCTCAGACTCTACTTTGTGAGTTTACAGACTGTGTGCATGGCAGAGAAATACAAGTAGTTTCTTTGAAAGGTTTTTTCCATGCACAGTGTAGCTGAACAGTATCACCAACCGTAGCTCAACCACCACATCACCAAGACAATGGTATCATTCAAATTTATTTTCAGCAGTGGTTTGGCCTTCAAATTGTGGATGACCTTTAAGATATTATTTGAAATCTCTCATTTGTTACTACTGAAGCAAACAGGAGAAGAGGGAGGTCTGTGAATACTACTAGCTCTGTGCTGAGATAAAAATACTAGTCTGGCAATATGTAAGCTGCATTTTTTCCTTCATCAGATGGATGATATTGGTTTTGTTTTGCTTTAAACAGCATGGTTTATTATGCTACAGTTTTATAGAGAGCAAATTCACTTTTCTATACAGAATAGGGTACCTCCTAGTAAATAATGCATTTGACATTTCAGCTCAGCATTAAAAGAATTATCCTCTTAGGTAAAAAAAAACCTGTCTTTGATCAAACTTGTGAATATCCTTAAAAAAAAAAAAAGTTCCTTTTCAGAGTTACATTTGCTTCAGCATCCAAATGTACCCTAGGGAAAGATCATTGATCTTCCAAAAAAAAAAAAAGAAGAAGAAAGAAAGCAGACCTCTGCCAAATACCTCTCTATTATGCAAAAAGCCTCCAAAAGAAAGAAAGAGAGAGGTCAGGATGGTGCACTTGCCAGTAAGAAAGCTAAAAAAACCAAACAAACCTGCAATTATGGCACAGATTTCAGCAACAAAGATCCCTTGTATGAAGTATGGGCAAGATTTCTTTTCCATATAAACCTGTTCAGGTCTGAAGTAGCTCTATTGATTTCAGTAGTTTCCACGGATCTGTACCAGTTCTTTGTCCCATGGGAGTTACAGGTATTGGACAAGTTATTGGTACATGTCAATGTAAAAGGTTAGAAAAGGAATAAATAGTAAATGGCTAAATATGCTCCCATTAAAGTGGAACTGGTGACTACAAGAAAATTTATGCTGTGAGGAAGGTCTGCGTGTATGTCTCAATTGRTGGCCTAGCTTTTAACCTATAAAATAATTTTGCGTTTCTTGGCTCTTGCTTTTAAGGTCTTTGGACCCCAACAGGCTATATCCGAAAAGCTTTTAGAAGAAGCGTGTCAGAAAGGCCCCATCTCTTGCAGGGACTCCGAGCTCCCTTCCAGGCGCGGAGGGTGAGCTACCCGGGAGCTGAGGGCACGAGGGGCTGAGCTGGCCCTGCTTCTGCGATGAGGGCATGTCCTGCAGAAATTGCTAGCAGGAAGATCGTGCCCTAGATCGTGCCATAAGGTACAACTCCAAACTCTCACTGAARCTGATGGACTCTCTGGATGCAAATCTCAAGGAAAATCCATTTGGAACTATATAGAAGGATTTATGTTTCTATGTCATAGGTAATTTATGTGTTATCTTTCACATTTGTGCAATATGTTTTTAATTTTCTAACCTAAAAATCTGACAAACATTTTAAACAAGTCTTTAAAACTTCCCTAATTTTTGTTTTGTTTCCAGGTTCTATCAGAAATCAATAAATAAGCAGTGTAGTTTAAAAATTAAACAAAAAACATACCCATACCTTAAGTACTACAAAAAACAGAACTAAAACCGCGTAACAAATTGTAAACATAAACCCGTGTCGAATGCGAAGTAAAAATCACTCTAAAAATACCTATGTCACASAAGACTGCAGTGTTTTAAACAAGGATCTTTTCCTGACAATTTTTGCAATGGTAATATTCTTAAGGGTTTATGTTAAGGTTCATTTGATTCTATTTCTTTAATTAGCCAAAGCATCTACCAAAGATATGCATGCAACAACTTTCAATCAGGAAATTTAAATCACCATATCTTGCTGCTTACAGTTTTTGTTATTTTAATATACAGTTAAGAAAACATAGCAAGTCTTTGTTTCTAAAGGATACTATATTCCAGTTGCAATGCAGCAGGCATAACCTCCCCTATTTTGGGAGTAAAATGGTCATAAATATATTTGTTCTCCAAAGCAAAGCCTACCAAATATGCTTTCTTTATCCTCTTAAGCAYGTGTGCCTGTACATATGGGCTCCTACTGACCATTTTGGGAGGAACATCCTCAGCTGCTTTGAGTTGCCATAATTCTCTGAGATATTTTTGTCAAAAGAAATTCAATTATTTCATTCAAAATGCTTAATCAAAACAAAATATTTACATTTATTTATGTAAGGTGACAGCAAAGGGGACATACCAGCCAGCTTGCCTTTCTGCTCCTCCTCTAACTACTTTCAGATTTATTAAGCAGTTAAGAGGAAGGAAGCAGGAGTTATATGAGGACTGAGCTAGCAGTTGCACTGATTAGCAGGTCTGATGGACTGAATACAAGAATTTATTTACTTTTTTGTGTTGTGTTGTCCCAACACCTGACACTATTGAAGATGATGATTGATAGGTATTTTTCCACTGGCTTTTACCTTAGAGGAAACAAGTCTACTTACAAGAGAAACTCATGGAAGACATTTGAAGCACTGCGGTCAGGCTTTTTATCCTGACTTGCATTCCAGTCTCAACTTCATACTTCTTGATGTCTAATGCAGCTTTCAACAATAAAAGGGGGAAAGCATCTAATGTGGTTTGGGAATGCCAGTAAACGTAGACATTATGGGAATGGCATCCACCGACTACAGGGAGTTTGAAAAGCACAACAAGGACAGATCACACCTCAGTAAAACATCACTGAGGCAAGAGATGCCCAGGCAAGACAGGCTCAGCAAGCCTAAACTAGAAAGTGTCATGAAGCTAATGACCTGCATTCATTAGCTTCTAACTGGAAATTTTGGAGGCCTGTTTTCCTGTTCTTAGCTTTATCAGTTTTTTTCCTATTTTTGGAATGTTTTTAGAAGAACATTCTAAAAAGTCTAGAAAGAGGCAAAGGCAGCATGATGGAAACAGTCTCATGGAAGATTGTCATATATTATTATTACATGCAGTGATCTTGGTCTTCTATCCTTTCCCTTTCCCTCCTTTTTCTTGCTCAGATGAGGAAATGTAATGGAGAAGAGGAGCTATTGCCTGATCAGCAYGGAAATGAGTAAATTTGAGATTCATGAATAAAAAACCTCAATATCTTAAAATACAGTTACCCAGCACTAAGGCAGAGATTTAGTCCCTGCATAATCTGATGTCAGTCTTCACCAGCACACACCATTTCATGCTGATGGCAGAGCAATCTAAGAGCCTTGCTTCAGCGAAGAAAGAAAGAACTGAACTCGTAGCTGCCTTTGCAGCTAAAAATAGGGGGATGTCAGYGTGCTGCCACATGACATTTTTTGGCAGGGAACATTTTCATTTTGCAAGGCAAGCTGGTGGCACTGGATTTGCATGACTCACAACTGCTCTGCGGGGACCACTCTCTCTCTCTCTACAGACCCCCTCCCTGCGCCAGCCTTTGCCAAGGGCTATGGATTTCTTCCCCTGAGAGTCTTTGAACAGAGATTTCTCCAAGTGCCACCACTGGCCCTTCCCATCAGGATAAGCTGGCAGAAATTTTCCTCAGAGGGTGGCTTCCAATGGATGAAGCCTTTCCAAGAACAGTAAACAGTAAACACACCAAGTTCTTGCCCACTGCATCAGGGCAAGAGTCCTGTTTCAGAAAATGCTGTGTTGGTAAGGCTGATTTCGGCATGTCACATGCGATTGCACAACATAACGCAGTGCAATGACGTGAGACAACTAAATGGCAAAATGCTGGCTCTCAATCAAACATGTAAAGCACCTATTTTTGGCTCTACCATCTGCTATCAGTTTGCACAGTGTCTTTCCCAGCTGAAAACACAAGGCAGATTGGCACAAACRGAACATTCCTCTGGCTGGTCATAGACTGCAAGATATAAAATTTTTCTCCTCTTGTGAGCAGCCCATCTCTGATTTATTTATTTTTTTATTTGTATAATGAAGTAGGCTGTTTTGTGCAAGCTAAATCATGATAAAAAGCCAATCCTCTAGGAGAAATGTTCTTTAGCATCCTATCAGGCAAAATAATGGTATGTCACTTCCACCTTCAAAATAAGCACGCAGAAACTAACAACTGAGATTAATACCAAGATTGGCTGAACTTTTCACTTGAAAGTTTTTCAATGGGGACCCTTTTTCTGTTGCTTGATACTCTACAAGATCATTAACTCTATTGTCATCCACTGATAAACAGGGAAAAGCTAGAGTAAGTAAGAATTTTTTTTTAGTTGGTGAATAACTTTCAAATAGACACTTTGGGGTATTTAATGTGGAAAACAACAAAGCAAAACAAAACAAATCCAGTAACCTCCAAGCTTTTCTGTGGAGGCAACCCCCACCCCAACCATTTGCTGGTTGTGAGGGGTTGATCACTCCTTTAGAATAAATTGATTACTCCTTTAGAGCATTGATTTGGAGGGAGGGAGGTGATCTGAAATTCTTTCCTTTATAATAAAGATCAAAACTACTAGGACATCTGCTGCTTTCTTCCTTGAATAAATAAGATGTTTCTGAGTTGAAACCCTGGCTCCGTTGACTTCACTGGGGCCATGATTTCACCCCAGGAATTATTCTAAAAGCATTACTCATTTAATAAGCATACCACACTAATTCTCTACTGTTTCCGTATGAGCACCTCCCAATGCCAATGTAAACCCACTGCACAAAGCTACATTAAAGCAATATTTATGGTTGAGATCTTAACACAAAAGTCAGGAAACTCAGAGTTATGGTTCCACCAGCCAACCATAACCAGGGGTAGCTTTAGTGTTTTGCATTACTTTGTCTATACTTCACAATGTATGTCCAAATACCAATGACTGAGTTATAGCTGCTGTGGGAACTATAGCTTTAGATTTCGGTATATTTTTGCACTTAAATTCTCAACCTGGGTCATGAACAACTGTGAAAATTATGATTGCAGCAGAGGTTAGTATCTCCAGCTTGCTGTTCTTGGTTACTGCTGAGGGTGACATGGGAGAACGGTGAGCTCTCCCTGTGGTGCAGATGATGGGAAGCCTAAGGGTCTCTTTTACCTTGACAAACAAAATACTTCTGCTGTGCTCATAACGTATATAATGATTAACTCTTCTACAAGCTTTGTATCATTCAGCAGATACTCTGGAAGAGAGCAAGGGAGCCAATAGGATTTGTCAGAGATTACTTAACATGATTCTAATTATAATATCCAATTAACTTGGTCAGAGACAGGGAATAATAAGCTGCTTTTCTGTACATTTTATACTGTGTTAGGAAAATGCTGTATCTTCACTTCAAGGAAAATAGGACTGTTTTTGCCAAGTGTCCTCAGGAACAAACTGCATGAGATGTGGAAAAGGGAAAGTTTGTACAGTGGGCAGTGCTAACCAGACTGACTCATGGTGGTGTGAGATACTCTGACCTCTGCAACAGCATCTCTCTAGCTCAGATCTGGGGGTACTCTAGGGCAATTTTACCTGTAACCTACTGAGTAGTTAGTATGCAGTTTATTTAAATAATTATTTTAGACATGAATATTCTGCAGTAAGGACTAAAAAGAGATTTAATAGGTTGACAATAACTGGAATCTGATGTAGAAGTTTACAGTAAATTGAAGATAAGTTTTGTAATGTTTCTCAAGGAGCATGAAATTGAACTCTGACTTTACAAAGCTAGCTGACTCAGGAGCGGGTAATGGCTTGAATGCCAAGAGGAGCAGCAGAGGCTAGAAGCTCTCTCCCCTCAGCCTGTGCCAGTGATGGCCTGGAACTAACTAGTCCAGCCACAGGGAGAACCAAATAGCTGAAGGTTGCTGGCATTTGTCTACCATAAACACTGGAGGAAAAGAAATAACTTAGGCATGTATTTCCTTACRTGAGAAGTTCACAAACAGAATCAAGATTGTACAGCCCCCATTAATTTAGCTGGGCTGTATTTCTTGGGGTGCTGTAGCCTCATCTACATTTGGATTGTGATCACAATTTATAATCGTTAGTGAACATGGCCACTTTTCTAAGGCAAGTTATAATCTTGTCTGTTGGGGAAATGATCCAACCAAAGCAGAGCATGATAAGTGGAAAGAGAACTGGGAGTGCCTACTAGCAGCCACTCCAAATCATCACCTTTGTTTGCTTTCAGATGTTATCAACATCCCACTGCAAGGATGAATGAAGTGATATATCTGGCTCATGGACCAAGACATGAAGAGTGTTTTCCCCTGCTCTTAACGGATGCCAGCAGCAGCACACAGCTGAACTGGCCCTTCCAAAAGCTAATCCCTTTTGAACATGGCTGCTGATATGTTCATACCTCATGCTTATATGTCTTGGCTTTTAGTTTTACATATTGAATAGCTTGGATAAGGTCAATACATACAGCAACAACATTCCCACTGACTGCATAAGCCCAGCTGCTCCTGCTCCATATTTCCACCAGATTCCCACTCTGTCTGAATATAGCAATGATATAATTGGATTGCACAAGAGCAAAACTGACCGTTTTAAGGCCATGTGGTAGAAATATTTTGCTTTGTGCATATATATTCCTTCCTGTGTATTTTGCAGCAATTCTAACAGATCACTCTCTCTCAGGTAGGAGTTAAAGCCAAGTCGCTTCACACAGGGCTTTTGCACAACCAGGTCAGAGAACAATATATTACTTCAGATGAGTTTACCATTGTTGTTCCCCTGTACATCTCAATGTGGCATGTGTACGGTGCTCTGTCTAAATGAGTATGCATCTGTACCAATCTTTTGTTTGCATGTACTTAAGATCTTGGAGAAGGGACATAACTAAGTAAAGCTTATCAAAAAACCTGGGAAAAGGAAAAAACTCAAAGCAAGCTATTTTTAGCTCTCTGTAAGCAACATTTCAATTGTTTTAAAATCATCTTTATTGGAAACTGCTTGAAATATTAACACATGGACATTATAGTCCTTTGCAAAAGGTTTGCCTGTGCTCTGCTGAACTGTTGGTTTATGCTGAGAAACTGTCATAGTATACTCTTAAAAATAATGAAAAGGAATTAGAATTGCTTACCAAGCTATAAATTAATCCTGGGGTAGAGTATAGTTCTTGCATACTGCTTGATCATGTGCAGCTTGTTGGTATCTTGTGCTTAGCAGTTCACTAGGATGTTAGTTTGCAAATCCAGAAGTGTAGTAAGTATGTATCACAAAACTTCTAAAGCAAGTTGGAATTAGGTGTAAACATACTTTTCAGTATTACTTCTGCTGCTGAAAAGAGATGTTGTTGCCATGGCAACAGGGTATCAAGCTTTTGGGTAAAACTGAATTATCTGCCCCACTGCTTATTTAAATCACAGTTTGTAAGTAATTTCCTACCGGTTCTTTGAGTTCTGGACGTCTCCTGATGCTAGTTGAAATGAACCACTGATTTTGGKTTTTTTTKGTTTTTGTTTTTGTTTTTGTTTTTTAAGAAAAAGGGACTGTTTATGTGCATACCTGTCATGAAGCACGTTCAGTAATGGGAACTAAAATCAGTAGTGGAATTTAGAAAGACATGGGACAGCTAGTACCTACCGCTTAGCTTGATGTAACGAAGAGTAAAATGCAAGTGTCTGCCCCTTCATTTTCCATGATTTTCTTTTGCATGTATGGAGTGTTTTGCATACCTGTGACCTCTCAATAAACGTTATTTATATCTCAGTAAACTGCCATGCTACTTTTCCAGATGTCCTAATCCTTTATGTAAATGAACTTATTAAATCCAGCCACCAGCCTCAGTGAAACCTGCCAAATCCACTGTGTCTGGACTCACACGCTCCGTAGACTAAGCTTTATTTGCATAAACTTGTTCTGTAAGTGTAATCTTACTTATCATCTGCAGAGTTAAAGTTTCACTAATGTAAATCCCTGACAAATCAAGCACAGATGTAACTGTTTGCCCCCAGGCTCAGCGTGTCAATTCACTGCCACTCTTGTATCTTCCCCCTRCTCCCCCCTCCAACCCCTGCGCCATCCCCCCCACCCTGCAAGTGTTTTTTAGTACTAGTAGTCATTTAAAACTGTTTATGTAAATACATTGCAGGTATTAAACATGACACTGAACATCAGTCATCTGGGCTTTTTCCTTTTGATCAAACTGCCTCACAAAATAGTGTTGGCATGTAATTCTGGGTTTCTGCTTGTACCACCTGGAAAAATTTGCTCTGCCAGTCCCCATGTGCCAGACAGATTGTTGCAGTTTGCCCGGCGATGTTCCAGATAAGGAGTCGAGCTCAATAAATGGTTAATATAAGCTGGCAAATTCCACAAAGCAGCCAAGGAAAATTCAATCAGGGGGCAGCAGGGGGTGTAACTCCCTAGAAACACCAGAAAGAAGTGGATGATGGGGTGAGGGGATGATTCTTGCACTTAGTGTTCCATTGTCTGTGAGAAATGAAAATTCCCTCCCAGTCATAAAACCAGTAGATTTAAAACCAAAGCAAAATCTGCCAGCTCTTGAACCTTTTATGAAAAGGAGAAAATGTTACTTTTGAATTCAGAGGGTGTTGGCATACACTGGGTTTGTTTCTGATTACTTTAAGGTCTAAATATGTTTCCTTTGCTGGTACCCACTTGCTATTTATTTGGCTTTAGTCTTTGATCTCCCTTATGCTGGCACATCATAAAAAACATATTCCTGTTTGAGTTCTATATTATGCTGTTAGTCTCTGCTTGGTATGTTCACCAGGCTGGTTGTACCTACAGAATAAGACTCTCTTTGTTTTTGATAGACTCCAGGTGTTTATCACTGTAACTTACTAATGGATTTGACCACAGAATATGCATGCAAGAAGCAAACTGAAAAACTAATGGCAAAATTACTGGTTTGATAATTCAATGGCCTGCTATACCGTAACCACAGGAACCACACACGTGCACGCATGCATGCACACATGCACACAGAGTGAGTTTTGTAAAAGCAGGGATTTTTTGCTTACTGAGTTTTCCTGAGATGAATTTTCTGTTCTGGAAATTAAGTTTTGCTTCAGACTTATTTGTCACTATGAGCTTTCTCTGAAAGCTTTCCAAATTTAAGCCCTGCTTATTCATCTCCATGCAATAGTGCATTTTAGGAAGGTTCCGCGTCCAGCTGAAGYGCCACAGTTCCTACAACTCTGCTCCTTCTCCCTTGCAATTCCAAGAAAAGGGAGCATAGCATGCCCATCAGCCTGCCCAGCACTGGCAGCTCCAGCTAACCTGTTTAATCCACACTGCAATAGCTTGGGCGCTGCAAATGTTAACTGTGGTATCTTGGGTGAGGAGCCATAGCTTCCTACTGTGTATTAACCCCACTGCTTTGCAAGAGCCAAAGATGACTTTTTTTTTTCCAGTTCTGGTGAACCCAACTTTTTCTAATAGGAAATTATAGAAATCCCACTTTAAAAAAATTCCTTGTTCCTATACATACCACCAAATGAGAATTGCCTGTTTAAGTGCAGCTATCTCACCACTTTAAATCCAGAAATAATCTGTCGTTGAGCTCTTAGGAGGATGAATTTGTAGCAAAATGGCCAAACATACCTACTTGCAAAGCCAATGGAAGAGTTTCCTCTGTGGTTCTGCTGGAAATGCAAATGATTCTTGTATGCTTTTGTCTTTGGCATATGATGCTTACAGGAACAACAGCTGATCTGCAGGCTGGAGAACATGCTGTAAAGGTCAAAACAGCAGTGGCAACACTGTCCTCTGCCACCCTTGAAGTTAGTGTTGATTGTAATGCTAAATATAAGACAAATGTTGGAGGCACTCAATTAGGGTATGGTGTTGAGGCTGAGGAAACTGTTGTTTGTAGCTGCTAAGAACCCKGTTCACAAGCAGCTGGTTTTGTTGGAGACTCTTGTGCTCTGTCCCACACTGCTCACAGGGCAAGGAGCTGTGTTGGTAAGCTTGTGCCCTCACTGAAGCTTCTTCACCAATCTCTGTTATCACCTTGGGTCACAAGACTGAGTCAGAAATGTCCCCCAAGCGCTGCTGTTTCCTGAAAACTGTGTTGGTATTTTGCACTTTTGAGGTCAGTATTACTATTACAACACTTAAAGATTCCATATAAATTGAAAACGCTACATGAGGATGGCATTTGGTCACCAGCAGCTCCATGTTAGGGAATTCACATTTTGCAGCAGTTCTTCACCACTCAAAAGCCAGACGGTAATTCACTACCCTAATCTAATACAAATGAAGACCAACTTCTAGAACTATTTCCCCATCAGATTATATAGGCCTTCGGCAATGAAAGCTGATTTAAATTTTTCCTTCAAACACATTGCACACAAATCATACCCTTTCAGTGCTCAGAATCTTTTCCCCTGTATGCATCATTTGATGTTTTGAGATTTTAAAAGTAAATCTCGGATTAGTTCATTGATTAAGTTTAATGAGTGAGTTCCTTAAAAAATGAAGAATTTATTTTGGGTTCGCTTGAACAGAGATAGTTTCAGAAATGAAGCTGCACAGATTTGTTCTGTATATGCCTATATACGCAGGTGAAATCACATACAGGTGAACCTTGCATGAAACTGATTTTAAGCAAGACGTTATTAATGACCTTGTCGTAGTTAGAAAAAAGGTTAGGTCTGCAGCTCAGGTCATTAAGAAGTGATTTCACTGTGATATCAGAGGTAACCCAACCATTTCTCACAGATGAATTTTCATTTCTTAGTTCTATTGTTTGATGATTTCCATACTTTAAATAGTAGGGATGCCTTTTGAGTCTTAATGCAATGCTGTATTTACTGGCTTCTTAAAAAAATGAAATTTTTATCCCAGTGTATGCCTATGTATTTTCAATTTTACATTCAGCTTAATGTAGTTGTCTAAGAACCATAGAAGTGATGAAGTTTAAAAGTGTATAGGTAAGATTCTCAGAATAGATTTATCACACCAAGGTTCAGATTTACCCCATTGATACCTGCTAAATATTAAACACTGACGTTTTGCTATTTTTATTTTTGGCTGCAGGAGAGGTTTATCTCAGAGGTCAAACATGCTTCTGTGTTGGTTACTTGTGCTGTCGCCATGCTGATGCGGTGTTTTAGCTAACACCCATAGGCTTCTCAGGCTATTTCCATTAGGAGGGAAAACTGATGCAGCAATTCAGTGTATTAACAAGGAATGCATGGAAACCCTGTTTTGAGGAGTATAAGGAAAACAAATGACAACAGTTTCCTTGCAAACAGTTTGTAGGACTGTCTTTCTACTGGATCCTGAACATTTGACTATCACAAATGCTTTTCTGCCTCTCTCAAACAGCCAGTTTGCCGAAAAGTAGTCTCCTGGTTGCCAAATTATGATTTGATTCTAAGTCTGAGCCCAAGTTTGAGTCCAAGTCCCAGCCCCCTCCTGCAGCATAGCTTTGGTTTTGGACAGGCCTTGGTGATCTTGTCTCGAACAGACTGCCATTATTTCCAGCTACTCATAGAGAAAATGACTTTAATTCCTTGGACATGAAGGAAGTTAGATTAGCCTCTGGCTCTTCTGTTATCTGTAGATCAGGTACAGCTGAAGGCAGCTATTAACATTTGCAAAAGAGTGGAAAAGGGAGGGCCAGGAACCAGGGCAGTGAAGGAAAAGACAAAGAGAAGATAAAGCGGCTTGAGGGAATGGAGCAATGACAACAGTTCTTAAGTCCATGTAATGCAAACAAAAATAATGTATAGAAGAAGGCAGAGCTATGAGGCATAAAAGCAAAGAAAAAAGGAGTGCTTACCTGTCTTTTATATTGCTTTAAAATACTTTTTTTTTTGTACTTGGGAAGGTAAACTCCTACCCAGAAATGAAAAAAACAACAAAAGCAGTTGACTTTATACAATATACTGCACAGCACTATCAATCCCTGCTTATGTTCTTTCCTACCATGACAGTTTAATTTAAAGGAGAAAATCTAATTTCCTGTGCCGATTATATATCCAGTTAATTCCAAACTCTCATGTAACAGTTAAAATTGCTGACAATTAATAGAGGAGGCACAGCTCTGCTGGTATAGCTTAGACCCATTCTCACTGAATCAGTGAATAATTTAGGTTGGAAGGGACCTCGGGAGATCACCTGGTCCAGACCCCTGGCTCAAAGCAGGGCCAACTTAGATCATGTTGCTTGGGAGTTTGTCCAGTCAAGTTTTGATATCTCCAGGATGAGAAATCCCACACCCTCTCTGGGCCCTTGTTTCAGCATTTGACCACCCTCATGGTAAAAATATTTTCCTAATATCTAATCAGAYTTTTTTTCACATTATAACAAGTGCTGTTTGTCCCCTGCCTTACTGCTGCGCATCTCTGAGGAAAGCCTGGCTGTGTCTTCTCTGCACCCTCCCRTTAGGTAGTTGAAGCCAGCAGTAACTGCTCCACAGCCATCTCCAGGCTGAACAAGCCCACGTCCCTGCCTCTCCTCCCACACCAGGGGCTCCAGCCCTGCCCACCCTGGTGGCTCTCCCCTGGCCTCGCTCCAGTATGTCCGTGTCTTTCTTGTACTGGGGAGCCCATGACTGGACACAGGACTCAACTGTAGGCTATACTGGTGTGAATGTTTCCGTGGAAGGACTTTTGCTGGTATCTAAACTTCCTTGCTCTGAGACTGGGTGTGAACACCCTGTTCTTCCCTACAGGGGACATATAACCTATCAGGCTGTGCACCAGTTCCCTCAGGAATGAAGCTCAAGACTTACGGGTTAGATGGATCTGGGGATGGTTCCTGCAGGTACATAATCTGCTGGTGGCCGGTCTGGACAGTGCTCCCTCGTATCACAGGGGACGGTAAAGAGGTCAGCCTCTACTGTATCAATGGTGTGCAGACTTTATCCTCTCAACTTACAAAACAAATCCCAACAAAATTCTTAACTTTAGACCAGGCTTCAGAAAACATAAATGTMTTTTCTTTTTGGGCATCATCAATGACAGAGAAACCTAAGTAAAGGAAGTATCTTCCCCTATCTATATCTTGTTCCTACACAGACAGCGTTGTCTGGAAAAATCAAGAAAATGTGTCTSCCATGCTCATTATCCTTAGCATCATATCTGTGCTTAAGGAATCTCAGCATCCAGGTGAATGGGATATGAAAGTAAAATTTCAGTGCATTAACTGCTGTTACATTTTGTAAGCCTATCCAAAATGCACTATCCAATGGGATCTTCTCCAATAATAAAATTAAAATTTACTGAAGAAGTGCTAATTTTTTTCCAAATATATGTCTGCCTTTTGAACCTCTAGTTGATCTGTAGATGCAGATTAACGCCTGGTATTTGATTGCTGCTGCAAATTCTGAATACTTGTGACTAAATTTTCCTTATGGGTATGCATTTTATAAACATCAGTGGACACTTTTTGAAAAAGTACTGCTAAATCTCAATAAGGTAGGCACCAGCTAGTCTGTTAAAGACTTAGTAGGTATTTCCCTGAACCAGTTCTCATATTTAAGGATATTTTTCAATCACTCTGTTCTCTTTAGAGGTAGATCAGAGAGARTGTCAGTTATTGGTAGTGTTTCAATAACTAAATGAGGAAAAAGCTTTCTGCTTAGTTTGCAAGGAGAAAAAATGCTGTACACATCACCCAGTTTTATGTATAACAGGCATCATTTACAAGGCAGCATTTACTGCTAGCTACCACTTATACTTGGTTACTTCTCTAAAGYTGCATGACCCTAGGTAATGGTTGTATTTACAGTGGTAAGTGGTACGTGCCCTGCGAGATCTGATATGTACCTCAACATGGCTGTTATGTGATCCCGGGGGTTTCCGACTGTGTCAGGTGCTTATCRTTCTTGTTCTTGTTCCTCCTGTCATCTGGAGTAGTAGTTATGGAGACCCTGGAGGCAAATTAGAAAGTAACAGCTTAACACTTATATCAATGATGCAATCAAACAGAATTATTTAGGTGGCCTGGACAAGGAGAACCCACTCATCCAACTCTCTCTGCAGCACTGACAGAAAAATGYATTTCAGTCATTAACTTTCAGACAAATAAGTTTTTGGATAATCTTCTCAAGAACAGAATCTCAGGAGCTCAAAACTGTGTCAAAAGCACCATGTGATCAAGCCTGTACTGTTGCTTTTAAAATTCCAGTACTCATGAAGCTTTGGCACTTGCATATCTTCAGAGTCAATTTTTTAGATGTTGTTGAAGATGGGACTTCAGAGAATAAAGTCCTTTTGAAAATTTTAGCTGCAAGACCTCACAGAGCAGAAATCCCATCCTTTGAATAAAAGTATGGCCTTTATAATCTCTAGTGGCCCATGCTGGACAAACACTGACCTCTGGGTACCCTTTGGGTGTAAMTTTTGACTCTAGGCATGCACCCCTTGTGGGGCACTGCAGACGGGTACCTCAGGAGCTGAACCTGGAGAGACTAGGAYGATAGGCAGGGTTTGCTCACCTCTCATGGAGAGGTCACCCACAGTTTGGTTTTAATATTTATTGTTCCTATATTTAGCCTTTACATTTTAAAGCACTTTTAAAGCTGATAATTAAATTGCCACATGTGAGCAACTCAGCTCTTGGGCTGAAAAATGGCATCTTGGTATGACAAATACGATTGGCGATTGCTACATGCAAACCTGAAATACCTCAAGAAGCATAAAAACCAAACTGGTGTGGGGGAATGGGCTTCATGAGTGGGTGACTAGTGGACTGGCTGCTGCTGTCACTTGTCATGCTAGACAAAAGGGTGTGAAGTCCTTATTTCACAGAACTAGAAGCTTGTGTGGTCATGGAAAGTAAACAGCAGAAAACCAAGCTATGTTTAAGGGGGGAAGGGAGCTCATTAGCTTGTCCTGAGCCTAACCCTGGTGACCYAGACTGCCTATCCACAGCCTGGTGGCTGTCAGCCCTGTCCACCTCACCCCTTCCCAGCAGAAACCGCTACCAGCTGCGGCATCAAAGCACCCTGGGAAGCACCGTCCTTTCCTGCTGCCCACTGCTCCCCTCGTGGCCGGTCAKGAGCGTGCTCAGGAGAGCCCTGGGGTCTCCAGCCCCAGGAGACCCTGCTCCCAGGGTGGTCCTCGGGACTGGTGGGGGGGACACATCCCGCCGGGTATCAAGCACTCTTCAGCCTTCTGCAGTTTCTCCTCCAAAAAAAACACGCCGCTGCTGTGCCGGCTGTCAAATATCTGCAAAGTATCCCGGCCGCTTCTGTAGGGTCTTCCGAGCAGCGAGGGGGGGAGCAGCAAGAGGATGTTTGTTTTAAAAAGTGAAGGGGAAGCAATATTTGGCTGTAAGTGTATCTGGGGGTGGGCAGACTGGTAAAGCGTGCAGGTTGTATTTCTCAGAGTTGAACAGGAACAAGACAGCAGTGGAAACAAAGCACTCTTTAAGGAAATAAAGAGAGAAGTAAAACTGAAAGAGTCCTTAGTGTAGCATTTTGAGTTTATGAGGCGTTTCCTCTTGCTGATGAATATGGATGGCTGAACTTTTCTGCACATTGTTGTTAAAAACGACTGGAGTACAACTACAAATAGCTGTCTGTTCTCCTGTCTGCAAATTCCAAACACAAAAATGCAAAATTTAGCTTGGGGTTCAGTGTCACATCCCCTGTGAAGCCAATGGAAATCGTATAGTTTACACCAACATAAAATGTTACCCACAGTCTGGATGGCTAAACCACTAGGGTAAGTAGTGAGAAAACTTATTTATAGACATTTCAATGACATCTAGAAACCTTTTCCCGTGGCTGTGTTTCCAAGCATCTTCATTTGCTTATTGTGCACTTTTCTGTAAATACAAGCTTTAGTTGCACAAATCTTTCATACGGTCAGCTTTAGCAGAGTAGCAGACGTTTCTTTTGCGTAACAACATATATTTGTTAATTAAATGAAGTGTTTTCAAGTACATGGAAAAAGAAGTTAAGAATGGTTAAGTCATCTAGGCCAAGAACTGGGGCAACACAGTGCAACTTGGGTGACCAGTTGCTCTAGTGAAACCACAAATTCATGACCRTTGAATAAACCTTTGAATATGTGCCAAGAATAAATCTGATTAAATTTGTTGGCCAAGTRGTTCAATACAAACTGATCACTGATCACCCAGATAAGCTTGGAAATACTAACATTTGTTCTACACAAAGTCAGAATTAATTTGAGAGGTAACTGGGTAAGATTTGGCAATACACATATTCAGGAGATTATATAAGGTGATCTAAAAATCTTTTCTCTCTTCAACCCTATGAATCTTTATGTAGATAGTTAACATGGCACACTGGTGCATCGGCTTACAAGAGTCACCCTTGACCTTCTTTTTGATGACAATAAAATATGTTCTTTTTGTGTATTATTTTAAAGCATATTTTTCTAGCCCTTGTGATATTCCTATGGTTCCTTTCCTAAGTTGCCTTGTAGAGGCAGACCTTAGGATGAGGTCCAGGGGCTGCCTCAGTGCTGCTGAGGGGGGCCTGAGGGGCCAAGCTGCAGTCATGGGCTCTGTCCACCTCTGCTCAGCTCTGCTGGGTCTGGACAACCCTGCAGATATTGCAGAGGAGAAAGCTCATGAGCACCCTATGCTTGGAGGGCTCCCTGGGCAGACTTGCCCGCTTTTTGAAGAGTCCCCCAGCTTAGGACCCACCTTTCAGATGTTCTTTAGCTTAGAGAAAAATACTTTTTAAACTTAAAATTAATTTTAAAATATGAACATGTGTTCAGAGGGCCAAGGGAGGGGGGGCAAGACTGGGCTAACACAAGCTGGAAATGTCAAACAAAATGTGCATTAGGCTGCACTGTTGGATCACTTGGCCATTTAATCCCCAGTTATGGGGCAAGAAATCCCTACGCAACGTGCAGGAGGGTTTGACAGGAAGCAAGACGGGAGAAAATGAATTGTTGTGTCTTGTGATACACTGTATGGAAAAGTGAGCCAGGGGTGAAAGGGTATGATGACAAAGCTGTTGGCAATTTAAACCTTGGCTCAGGCATAAAATAAATACATTATTCCTGATGGTGAAATTGGATGGTGCTGTCATGGATTCATTTTGTCTTCCTGGTGTTTTTCTAGCCCCTTCTCTTTCGTCTGCCCTGTGGCATTCATATCTGCATGCCGACGTGTCAAGATGCTCTTTGAACGTGTCAGGTTATGAGTGCACTTTAATTGCAGTCCCAGTTGCATGCATTTTAGCTGAACTCCACATCCAGATCCCATTAAAATCCACAAATTTTGGAGGGCATTGTATCAGGCCCTCTGCAGATGGCACTAATTGGGTCAGTTCTGATTTGGGGCACGGTACCGTTTGTGCCCTGACTTCTATGCTGGTTTGGCGTGCGAAGGTCTCACCAAACTGGCCAGGAGGGCAGTACAGGCTTCACACGTGGCTGGAAACAGGGTCCTTAAAATTAATGAGAGGTAATACGCAGCTTGTGGAGGAAAAAAGTAAAAGCAACCCCAGAAACATCGTGACAATAACTGCTAGAGAGTGGGTGTGTTGGTAATGCTACCTTCCTGTTTGTGTCACCTATATTTTTACACTTTCATGCTTTTTTTTCCCCATGCAGTCTGCTTTCTCTCCTCTTTCCTCTTAGTTTTTACATCTCCTAAAAATGACACCTTTTGTCATGCTGTAGATATTAGTGCAGGGAAAGTCTCTGACTGCTGGCCTGGCTGCCTCTGCAGCGCCGAAGATAGGGATTTCCTCCGGGTGCAGGAAGAGTAACCTCTGTTTGCACGCAACCCCGTTTGCTCCTAACCTTCCTGCTCCTTTCAAGATGTTTCCTTTTCAGTTTGCACCAGCGGCTGGGGGTAAAATAAAGGGAGCAGGTTGATATTTCCGTTCGGATAAACCCCCCAGTTTCATTTGCTTATCTAAGACTTACCTGAAACATTATGGGCTGGAAGATAGGCTGGAAAATCACAAAATCAGACGTTCTTGGGAGTGCTTTACCGCTTTCTGGGCTTGGTGTGGCTGGACGTACCGCAGGTACAGCTTGTCACACAGTGTTGTGGTAGCCCTAGCTCCTTACAGTCGTCTAGAGCCTGGCTACATATGAAAAATTAAATAAATGAAATATTGGTGGAATTTGGTAAGCGCTCTGGAGCGGCCAGCACTGCTGCAGCTTTGTGCTTGGCTCGTTGCTTGTTTTCCCGGGAAGGGCTGACCACTCCTTGCTCTCAGGGCACTGCAGAGTGAACGCAGCGCTGCTGGTCGTGATGGGCCCTCGCTGCTGCTCCTGGGACCTGCGCTCTGAGCCAGCCAGTTTGAAGCCCAGGTGTAAAATGGTCTCCACGCCCCCCCCCCCCTTATTTATATTTAATTTCCTTATAAAATATTTGGTGCCAAGAGGTTATTGTGGCTGTGTCTTGGTTTCTTATGGACCTTAATGGGGGGAAAGAAAAACTTTCAGCCATTTGACTAAAAATATGTGGAATAGGATTAGCCTGCACCTTGTAAAATTTTATTTTAAGAAACTAAGGCCCTGATCCAATCACAATGAGGTCAGTGGGATGCTTTCCACTGATTCAGTGGGCCTTGGATATAGCCCTAAGACATTATTTTCAGTAACAAGGACTGTGAGAAATGTATCTAATATTAGAAATTTATTGTTTATATTCTTTCTATAATTAAAATGGCCGGCTGCTGTAAAAAGGTTTCCCCTGAGCAGAACGTCTGCATGCTAAATTTGAGCCTGAAGCAAAATTAAAGATGTTGGTTCTTGGCAACAAAAGCTTTCTGCACAGTGATCCAAGCGGGATGGTTTCTCAGCTATCCTATTCCACAAGGCACTGCTGTGAGACATTTGTCCAAGTCCTCCACGGCCTCCTCCACAAACATGGCAGAAGAACACTGCAGTCAATGAGTCGATGTCGATAAGCTGTTTACATATGACAACATCACAACGGGGATGTATGTGACTGATCTGATCCATGCCTGATTTGTGTTGTTCTTGGACAGATACCTGCCCTGAAGGTAGTTTCTACTTCTTTGTGGTCCTTATGGCCTGAAACCTTGAAAGACCGAGGCGCTTGCTGTCAACACCAGGTGTACGGGCAGCCCAGGCCTCCAGACGGATGGAGACTTGCTGGGGAACGGCTCTTTGCCAATATCTTTGGTAAATAAAAGGAACTACTTGGGCAGACTGGGGGCATTTGCATGCAGGCAACCGACTGAGGTCATTTTTCCTTTTACAGCTGCTAAATAATGGGGCAAAATTACCATCTATGTCCACCATCCATGTCACCCATGCATTGTGTGGATGGTCACTCTAGGCAGGATGCAGCTTGTGGGACTGAGGTACAAGATCCAAGCTGGAAGACATAGAAGAAGAAAGGCAGGAAAAATGAACCGATGACAGATGACCTCCCTTTTGAGGGGTGAGAGTCATCTGAGAGTGCTGAGAGTCAGCCATTCCTCTGCAGGGAACCAAAGTGCTCCCAGGGCAGCTCTCAGAGATGGTCAACATGGCTGGGCATCCAAACATACCCAAACACTGAGCAGCGGTGACAGGGAGTGGTGGCTGGGCCACCTCAGAGGGGTTTGGGCAGGGCACAGCCCCACCTTGGCGCAGGCTGCCGAGTGCTGCCCCGAGGAGCCGAGCAGGGTTCCCCTCTCCAGCCGGGGCCACACAACATCTCCTTTGGTCTGGACATGAGCAGGGGCAAGAAAAGCCTGTGATGGCGACCGCACCAGCCAGCCACGGGAGTGCTGAGCCAAGAGCTGTCCAGGAGGTGGTGGCCTCCCCTACTGCTGAGCATTCACCTCTTCCAAGCTGCTATTTTATTGTGTCCCCCACCTACCCTTTCCCTCCTGTAAAGTCCCGTCTGTGTAATCCCCTTTGTTTAAACCCCTGCCCTGCCTGGCGAGGCGTTGCTCATTCCCAAGAGCTCCTGGAGAGTTATGTAGCTTCCTGAGTTTCTGCATGGGAGGCCTCAGCAAGTGCCATTCAAGCCATGTTCACAGGAATACCTGGAAGCTGAATCAATCCTTCTTGCTGCCCAAGAGGGAAGAAACACTTCAAACACTGATCCTTCTAAAAAGTTAAATTTCAGCCCATCTCAGAGCAATCTGGATAATGTTGGGCAGGAATCATATGTGCTTTATTTCTTTTGTTCATTGAATCCAACTGCATGCTACAGTCGATACTTCTGTTACAACTCTCACTAATGTACCAGCTGAAGCCAAATTCTGATATGGGATCTATTGGACACACATTGATATCAGTGAGCAATTACACACACATAACCAGTCCTATTGGAATAAGTAATGGCTCATAGATTTGAATGAACTTCAACATTTGGCCATTAAGCATCACTTTAACCTCTTTACCTTTTCAACATATGTCAATTAAATAATGCTTTGGATATACTAGAGAGATGGCTTCGGTTTTAATAGATTTCCATATAAAATGGGACATCTCCTATATTTGCTTGATCTAGATCACTTTTTATAGTAAATATTTGGTATCCAGAAATTTTTTAAAACTGAATTATTATTACTACAGTGGCATCCAAAGCTTGCTCAGTGCTCCACCAGGACCCCAAAAGTCAGAGCGATAGGGAAGTAGATTCCCTGGTAACTATGCCTATTTTACTCATAAATTCAACAAATGCAAAAATTGACACTAAAGATGAGCAAATCTTATCTGATATCACCAAACTAGTATTTCACAATAGATATACAAAGCAATGTTGCACATAGCTGATGCAACAACACAGACAGAAATGAATAGGATTGTCTTTCCACTTAGGTCTCCCCTTATTTATCATGCATCATTGTGCATGGTTATATAGAATCACAGAATCATTAAAGTTGGAAAAGATCTCTAAGATCATCAAGTCCAAATATGCCACATATTGAAACAGTTTTGCATGCTGTATACAGTCTCAGAGAAATGGATCTTCCCTTCTGATGGAAATGTTTGTTGTTGACATTTGAGAAATGGAAATGGAATGTTTAAACTTAAAATTAATTTTTAAGGTCTTTTTTAAAAAAAGGATCTTCAGTATGTTCAATGAAGACATGCAGAGTGTTTAATCCCCACTCATCTTGGAACAGTTCTTGAGTGAGACTGATACCAGCACACCACCCTTAGATTCAGGTCAAAGTTGTATGTTTGCTTCAGCCGGTGTTGTGTGGGGGCTGTGATGAAAACCCCAGTTTCTCCTCTCTGTTGCTCATGCGGTCGCATATCCCCATCCTTTCCTTGTGCCCACGCTATGGCTCATCCAGCCATGCAGTGCTGGAGGAGCRAGGTGCAATGAAGGGCTGGGTGAGGGAAAGCTGATTTTTCAGCTGGATCAGTTCCGTGATCCCGCTCCCTGCAGAACCTAACAAATTACACAGGGCACAAGTTGCTCTGGGTAGACCAAAAAGGGGGGGAAGGGACCACCCCACCCACCCCCTTTTAACACAGTTCAGACTTCTGGAATAAAATAATCATGGAACTTCAGCCGCAGTCAAGCAAGCAGAATTACCTGCTGAGGCTTGGTTTGTGGGGGAACAGAAACAATAAAAGTTGAAAGGAAGCTATAGGGTTTGATGAGGTTTGTCTATGTTTGGCAAGGACTTTTTCCTTTCTTAGAGTTTCTTGGAAATGTCTTCAAAACATACCAGGCTTGGTTTTGCTCCTTAAATACTCTTCAGTGTTTTATTTAAATAGCAAAGAGCCAAATTCTTCCCTCAGATATGCATGCAAAAACTCCCACATTAATCAGAAGAATTGTCTGCACATATCCTATGTGCAGGAGGTTTCTTTTTTGGTATGCGCTTTGTTTTCTAAGGAAAAGTAAATTCTGAGCGCAAGCTTCCTCCCGTTCACACAGAGGAGAACAAAATTTTGCATGCTTCCAACATGTATTGGGGACCAGTTGCTCTCACCCTACAGGGAGCATTAACATATTTCATACGAAGCCCCAGTGGCTACATAAAGACTGCCCACAGAGCACAGGGTACACCAGGACAGTTAAAATGGGGAGTCCTACAGTCTGATTTATGAGACGTGATGAAGAGGTAGGAAGAGCTGCATGTAAGAATGGGATAAGACATTAATTCACTAAGGAGAAATTGGTACATCATATTTGATTTAAAATGCAGGGACTGAAACACTAATGTAGGTCTTTAGCCTCCTTGATAAAACACTAGTGGACTTAAAAATAGGTTTTAAAAACTGAGCTGCTGTTTTGATTTGTAAAACAAGTTAAACCAAACTTGACAATAAGGCATGTGCTTTAGATTTCCCTGGTTTGAGGCACTGTTTACTCTGGCAGATATATCCTTAAGTGAAGCTTTTTTTCCCCCCTCAAAGCTGTTACATGGTAGACTGATGTTGGCTGACCCTGAAGCAAAAATTTGAAAACAGCACATTTATTTTCTTCCTAATGCTAAACACACATGCCATGCAGCATTTTTTGGTCTAGCTGGAAAATCTTCAAATCTGGACTATTTGTCCCTTTTACCCTGACTTTAATGTTTTCATGAATATAAAAATAACATAACGAACCTGGGGGACGGGAGCGTGTGTGTTTTACAGCGGGAGCTCAGCCTGTAATTTGCAGGCTGCAGACTGGAACGAGCAGACGGGAAGAGCTAATGGGTCAGCCTGGTCCTGYGCCGTGCCGGTGACAACGGGCTTTCCCGCATGCCTCAGCGCCCAGCAAAGCTCCCAGAGTGCCGCTGGCCAACTGGGCGAAACGTTAGCAGAAGTGTAAATTCGCTTCTCGGTTATTAGCTTCCTTATAACACAAACATACAGAAACCATTAACCCTTCCAACGCTCAACTCTGTGATGTGGCAGGAGGGGCCAGATGACTTACCATCCTTTTCTTCAGTTAGGAACAAATGTTTAGCCTGTGGCAAAACTCATGTGGTTGACATTCATTGTTGCTACTACTTGAAAAATCCCTTGGAAAAAAAAACCAGCTGGCAGATCACTGCCTGCAACATTGATGATATCTAAGGACAGCTCTGAAGGAAGATTACTTTTTGGGAAGTAGGTATTGCTGTGCTAGTTTAGACCCTACCCTACAGAGATTTCGTAGAGGCCAGATGCAATTGCCTCTTTTTTAACAGCTTTCATGTAGGTATAAAGGAAGCCCGCATACCTGTAGAACCACAGTCAACCTCAGAGACACTGATTTCTCTCTCACTGGAAGCCCATTTGCAAGGCCCCCTAAGTCTTCCAGGAGTCAGCCTAGGGTGTCAGAGTGGGTTACCAGAAAAAGGAGCAATACGAGCTCGTTGACTGAAGTTGCCGTTCTTACTCTTCTTGCTAACGGAGCAGTGGTTTGGTAAAACACTGAGGGTCTGTTCCATGCAATTCTTGAATGGATTTGACTGGGTTGGACTTCAGCTAAATGGATTAAATTGTTAAACCAATTTAAGAATGTCCATGTTCAGAGATGAAAGAAGTTGCTTAAACTGGTGCCAATCCTCACATCAGTAAAGAAGGAAAAAAGATTTAAGAAAGAAGGACTTATAAGAGATCATTCCTTTTGAAATTTCTAACTCTTTGCCAATGCTAACTGAAAGGAATGAAAAAAAAATCCTCTGGAGAGCTTTTAGCAATTAGTTCCTGTTTGCAAAGAATCTGGGCCTGTGCTGCACTAGGGCGCTTGGCTCAATCATTTTTTAAAATATTTTTTTTCATAAACTGCACTGCATCTCGTTAGAGATGTCAAGCTGTATTTTTCACTCTCCTTCACAGCCATACACATCACTTTTCWTCCTGTCCTTTTTATCACCTACTGCTTCTATAGCAAGTAAAGCAAGTGAAAATGTAGCACAAAGAAATCTCTTACATATTTAGCAGATTTCTCCTGCTGTTTAGCAGCTGGAAGCACAGATGTTAATGCAGCACCTTGAGACACAATGCTGTGACCATCACCCTTGCTGATATTCTGCAGCCATCAGTGGTGCATGGACCACAGTCAAGCAGCTCTGTTACATGGTACCTTGGGACCATGGATGCAGTACACGCAATCTATTATTGTATTTAGAGGGCCGAGCTGACTTTGCTTCCCTCCAAGCTGGTGTACAAGCTAGCTCTAGAAATTATATGACTGCCTTATTGCAAGCAGCAGAGATAAAGGGAGTCACACACTACCATGTTGCTACAGCTTTTAGATTAAGTCAGCGCTACTGTGTTAGAGCGAAATCTGCTAGTCCTCATCTATGTAGATGTATCTCCAGTAGGTTATGGGTGAAACCTGCAAGAGCCCCATAGATCGCTGTGGCTCTGAATAATATGCACGCTAAAAGCTATGGGGCTGGTTGCATAACCACTCTGTAAGGACTGTAGCTGAGGGATGTCCACGCATTACTCTTAAAACCACGAGTATCTCATGTTTTTCTCCTATGGGGCTGGCTAGTAGAGATGCTGATAGGGTAGGTGTGCATTTCTGCCCCTCGGAAGAGCTAGCAGCAGGGTTGCAGTCCACTGGGTCAAGTATTCTGTAGGAAGGAACCACTGCAGAAGTCCCTGAGGAGATGAAAGGAGTGTAAGCAGTGTGGCAGAACACTTTGCCAGCCTGTGTAGAAAAAAAAACACGGCAAAGGACACTTGCAGTTTTCTATCTTTACATTTTGCAAGAATAAAATGAGGTCGTAATCAATATACATTACATGAATAAAATTTTGCCTTTTTTTTTCTTTCTTTTTTTTTTTTAAATAGCAAAATTTAATTGAATTTAAATTCAGAATTTCAAGGGCTTCAGAAAAAGACTTGCTCTCAAAGGCAACAACTAAACCAATATGTGCTGGTGTCCTTGAATGCAGAGATGTGGCCTCTGAAAACAAGATGTGCATAACAGTACCCTTCTGTTCTGTAGCTTAGCAACTCGGGATGTAAATGGATACTCTTCAGAAGAAGATTTCCCATTTTAATTGGCAAGAACAGAGATCCGTGTTAGAAAGTAGATTTTGTGTTCGAAGCTGTCCAGTGTAGATGCAATTATATTTGTATTAAAGTGCATTTGTTAGGGTTCAGTAAGAATTCAGTGTTGACTCCATTTTTGTATATTTCTGCTGTCACATACATATATACACATACACATCTTCATGTGTGTTTGTGGATAAGTGTACATGTATATACATATAAAAGGTATGTTGCTGTATAGAAATCCTTTTATATTTTACTATATTATGGGAAACATTTCCACACTGAATTTAACTCCTGTCCAAATAAAATAACTTACTTGATTTTAATATTGAGGTTATTTTGTTTTTGATTCACGACATTTGCAAATCAAATGTGCCATACTAAAGATTTTTTATATCCATAAAATCAAAATGGTGCCACTGTTTCATTTGCTGCCTATATAAAATGAGCCATTTGCCTATATTTACTGCCTAGCTGACTGATCTCTACACAGCAAAAGCAACAATCTCACTGGCTTCTGCTCTTAATAACTCTCCCAGTGAGACCAAATCAAAAGACAAATTTAAATCTCTCTACTGCTGTATCACCTTCTAGTTATTACGTACACAGTCATGATAGCTTATGCCTGGAAACAACCACCAAAATAACATTTCCCCCTTGATAATGGCTTTTTAAACAGTTTTCTCATGTCACATTAATACTAAGCAAAGAGCAGAGGAGACTGAAGAAGAGGAGGAGGCTGGAGAGCATGGTGCTGCGTGGGCCGGTCAGACAAAGCAAAGAGGAGAGCGCAGGCGAACCGACCTACTGCAAGGCGAGTTGCACCGTGCATGCCTCGGCAGCTGTCTCCAAAAATAATTCCTTGGACCTTCTGGGATGTGCTAAACATGCTAGAGTTAGTACCATTTGTAACAGATATGTGGGGTATAATCATGTTTCTACTTGATGGCACCTGCCCGAAGAGACCGTCTTACAACACCTTTGGAGCTGCTGCCATCTTGGGCAGGGACTGTTTTTATTAGCAATAAACTGTTTACCAGAAAAGGGTGTTTCAATCACTCTGTCACCATTAATCTGAGTTTGCTTAAACAGTTTTATTCAAAGAAGTGCTTTGCTATCCAGCTTCATCGTACCAACATTTGGAGAGGCGGTGATTTTTAGGGCAGTTTCCCTTAGCTATGGAGAACTCCACCACCCCCTGCCTATACACTCGAGGAGGTGGGGTGGGGTGGGAGATGTTGGTTCCCATTCCCTCAGGGAAGGGCAGGAATCGAGACCGAGAAGCCCACAATGAGTGCCCTGGAGACAAGAGCTCCGACCTTTTTCCCTTGGCGCCCCATTTCTGAGGGCTTCCAACCTCACCTATAAGCTTTCCTAACATACTCTAGTTTGAAAGCTGCTGCCTTCATCTCTATGCTATTGAGTAAAAATTAGCACACTTGTGCATGGTGCCAAAATATTGCTCTTTATTTCAATTGCCCTGTTTCTGTTCAAAGGACCTTGAACTGGAATGGAAATGTTTTGGGTTTTTCAGTCTAGCAAGAACCTCCCAAAAATTAATTTCATTTGGAGCAAAATATTGCTCTTTCTCACTCTCCTCCCCTTTTCAGCAATGTTTTATGTAGGACTTCAGACAAACAAAAATTCAGTTATTCACTCAGCTCTGTTGAATATCAGGAGACCTCTTCTACCAAGTGGCACAGCTTTCTGTCAGTCCTTTGGCTGGTTATTTAAGGTAAGTGTCACTGTATTACCAGTATTTCATGTTTAGTGCTGGTGTTACATATTTTATTCCAAAAAGGATTTTCCTTTCCAAAGTAAATGACCAATTTTCAGTTATACTAAAAATTTTTAGTTATACTAAAAATCAGTGCATCACCATAGAGCTCAAGCTGGCTCTGAGGTGGAGCCTGGCAGCCCCCTAAGGATCAAGACCAGCACGGCAGCTTAGGACGGAAGACAAAGATTGTACCCAGAGGCTGCAGGAGGGACTGGACTGAAAGCACCCTAAGAAGTTTAACCCCTCATGGGGTCAAACCTTCAGTTTCATGTATTGTCCTACCTTGTACTGACTTGTAACACGGGGGAATGATGGATTCAAGAGACGACTTAATTCAGATTTTGATTCGACTGTATGCATTACTCCTTCTGTTGGAAACTYGTATCAATACATCACCTCCGTTATGCACAATAATGGGAGCTTGCAGCAAGCCCTGCATGTCTGGCACTCTGCACTGGGTGCTAATTGTCAGAGGGGCTTTGGCTGCTGCTCACCAGGAAAGGCACCTTGCCACACCTGGCAATTTCTGCGTTAGGCTTGGCATGGCTTCCCGCTTGGATCCTGGCAGCCCTGAGCACCCATCGCTGTTTAGCAGCCCCAACTGGGAGACTGGCTTCTTCCTCCCGAGGGGTGAGCGTGCATGCATGTGTGCATGTGCACGTGTGTGTGCGTGCGCACATGTGTGTGTGTGTCTGACGAGCTAGTGTCAACTTTGTCCCTACCTGATTGGGATTGCGTTGGACAGTGATGATCCTCCTTAGTCACTCCAATTTTTCAAGCAGCTTATGGAGTTGGGAAGATTTTAGTCACATCTGTCCTGCTACTGTTATCAACTGTGGAACAACCTAAAACATGTGCTTTCATGCTCCCTCTCTACATAAAGAGGAGTGATCCAGCCTTGTTTGCTAAGGAGTTTATTTGCAGGCGACTGGGCCATTTCTTTCTCTTCTCCTGCCTGAGAGTAATTAACTTATTTATTGTGTTATCTATAGCATGTTCCTGGCTTCTACCTTCCTTCTTCTGTTAGAAGCCCCTTAAAACACTGCGCTAAAACCTTGCACAACATGCATCTTAGCAAGTCATAATCACATCTGGTTTAGTGTCATGGCTGGAATCAGCTATTCTTACTGACTTTAGAAGATGAACATTGATCAAGGTTTAAGACACTGTGAAATAGAGCCCAGATTGAATGGCCCCTCTCTAGCCCTTGGTAATTTCAAGGTACCCTCCTGACACAGGTGCAACAGGGGCTGGAACACAATAGCATCTTGCCTGCTTTACACTGAAATGGCCCAACAAGGAGTCATTGCATATCTTTGCAATGTGAAGTAGGGGATATTTAAGGACACAACTTTGTGAGGACTGATTCCACCTTCTCAAAGGTAGAAAAAGCCTTGGCAATAAGAAGTACAACTAAAATTAAAGAGCCATATTCCTCTTTTTCAGGAGAGTAATGGATTCATCCAATGGTATGAGAATGCACACATCCCTTGTAAACTAAAACAGTGTTGATGTTCACTGATTTATCATTTATAGGAATAATTATTTAATCAAAGTGTAATTCTAAAATTATTTTTGACTGTTAAAGTGTGTTTTGCTGTAATGGATAAAAGAAAAAAGGAGATTTGTGCAAAATTACTTAGCACTCCATTTTTTTGGGAAACAGCCTGAGCCACAAAGTCTTGATGCATATCCAAACTCCCCAAGCAGGTGTTGTTCAATGGCTTTGATTCAGTCAAGGGAACAGCTTCTAAGTTCAGACCTTAGTTTCCCTAATAACCAAGGGAAGGGGAAATAAGTCAGCTCTTGAGTCCAGCCCCATTTCTAGCATTAATCCACAGAAGACTAATGTTAATGAGGTGGGAAGTTCACATGCAGCTTCTCCGGTAGTGAAGCCAAGTTTGGAGATTATCATTTGGAGACTACCATCAGAGGTTGTGATAGACCTCAGCAGATCAGTCCTACCTTAGTCTGCTAATGCAGCTTTTGTAGACCTGTACTGGAGTCCAGATTATTTCTGTAAACTGGGTTAAAACTGCAAAACAATGAAGAAAAACAAGGGAGGGAGTTGCTTGTTATTGTTGTTGTCCCAAGTTTTTCCATGGCTGGTGGAGTCACTTAGTCTCTGCTGCACAGTAAGAGCTCACAGAGAATCAGTTGCCATTTTCAGCTGTGTTTTGTCCTGTTACCTTGGATTATAAGCCCTCTCTACAGCTTTAGTCATAGCAGTTAAGATAATACCAGAAGTCTGTTTTTTCTGTAGACAAATCCTTGGTCTGCTGCATGCAAAAAAAAAAAAAAAAAAAAATCCATCTAGGAGGAAAATTCATTAGATTCTGTTAGGATAAATTAACATGAAAATATTTCTCTTTCATTGATCTACAGTTTGTGTTAGTCTCTTCTGAAAAAAAGCAGTTTGATACTTCCCTGCAGAGAACTTCTGTGCTAGAGATTTCCTTTGTCTATTCCACCGGTTGCATCAGATAAAAATTAAGTGAAACATGACGTACTGACAGTAAGACCAGCAGACAGAAATTTGGCTAGGTCTTCAGTTACACTTGAATTTCTGCTAAACGTGTCATGAATTGTGGCAGCTGGGGAAGGTTAGTAAAATAAAAATTTAAAAAAAAAACCAAACAACAAACAAAGAAAAACCTCAGAGCTGAGGGGAGACCTTATCGCTCTCTACAACTACCTGAAAGGAGGCTGTAGAGAGGCGGGTGTCAGTCTCTTCTCCCAAGTAACTAGCAACAGCACAAGAGGAAATTGCCTCAACTTGCACCAGGGGAGGTTTAGATTGGATATTAGGAAACATTTCTTCACCGAAAGGGTTGTCAAGCACCGGAACAGGCTGCCCAGGGCAGTGGTTGAGTCACCATCACTGGAGGTATTTAAAAAACGTGTAGATGTGGCGCTTTGGGACATGGTTTAGTGGGCATGGTGGTGTTGGGTCAACGGTTGGACTTGATGATCTTAGAGGTCCTTTCCAACCTTAATGATTCTATGATTGTATGATTCTATGATTCTCAGTTCTGATTTCATCAGGAAAGCAGAGCTGCTAACAGCATCTTATTTTTATAAGAAGTACGTTAATTTACCTTTGACTTTTTCTATTGAATAAAGACCCCAGAAGTGCTATTTAAATGTTTTTGATGTGAATTTTTGATTATTGGTATTTACTTTACCTTGCTTTACATAAGATACCTTAAATCATAATGATCAATCCCCTTACTATGGTACTGGTTAGCGTGACTCCAATCTTACACACATTTACGGCTGAAAATAGCTGAGTTCAGTAGGCTTATCTGCATGTGCCAAGTTCCTCTCAGGCACATGGTTTTGCAGCACTGTCTCTTGTGGGCAAGGTTTTCAGAAGCAGTGCTGAAAGTCTGCCTTTTCCCGCAGCGAACCCCCACCCTTCTGCCTATCGAGCCCTCCCAAATCCTCCCTTTCTCTGTCATCTCCTCTGCTTTGGTCATGATCCTGAGGCTGCTTTAGAAGAAACATAGAGAGAAGAAACATATTAACTCTACTCCTATACTAGTATGCATGTTACACAATAGATGCCTGTAGCAGTATGGCATATCAGGTCTGCAGCATTGTGCCCAAGTTGAAGCCCGTCAGCTATTTCCCCTGCAAACCACCCTGTTTGGATGTGGCTGTGCCGCTGAGAGCTGAAGGTCCCCCTGGAATGCATTTGAAAGGCGTGCGGTTACGTTTTGCTTGACGTTATGACAAATCCCAGCTGCACAGCCGGCTGTAGAATTGTGCTGAAGGCAGAGGCTTTCCTGGTCTCTGGCTTTGCAAGGTTACTGGGGAGGGCTATAGTAACATAATTCTACTTTGCTCCATATTTTTCCCATATTAAAAAAAAAATATGAAAAAATGCTCTCCCCACATGCATAAGGACTTCTGAACTCCTGCTGCGCTCAGGATAATTGTTCTCAACTTGTATTTAATTTTAAAGCTTGCTACTTCTATTTCAGACCAAAGAGGGGCTTGTCAGCCATTTCCAATTACAGTAGTTTGCTTAAGAAAAGACATATTTCCACTTACACATCTCTCCTTGCCTGTGTGTCTGTACCCATCCAAGCACACATAGGGCTCAGAACAAGCGGGCATTGACATTGTCCAGCTTCTGCTCAATGTCCAGAGCAGAAGTTCTGGTGCAGGAGCAGGTCGGTGACGAGTGGTGTCCCGCAGGGGTCCGTATTGGGACCGGTACTGTTTAATATCTTCATCAATGACATAGACAGTGGGATTGAGTTCAACCTCAGCAAGTTTGCAGATGACACCAAGCTGCTGAGTGGTGCAGTCAACATGCCTGAGGGATGGGATGCCATCCAGAGGGACCTGGGCAAGCTCGAGAAGTGGGCCTGTGTGAACCTCATGAGGTTCAACAAGACCAAGTGCAGGGTCCTGCACCTGGGTTGGGGCAACCCCTGGTATCAATACAGGCTGGGGGATGAAGGGTTTGAGAGCCACCCTGCCGAGAAGGACTTGGGGGTACCGGTGGATGAAAATCTGGACATGAGCCGACAATGTGCGCTCACAGCCCAGAAGGCCAACCGTATCCTGGGCTGCATCAAAAGCAGCGTGGCCAGCAGGTTGAGGGAGGTGATTCTGTCCCTCTGCTCTGCTCTGGTGAGACCCCACCTGCAGTACTGCGTCCAGCTCTGGAGCCCTCAGCACAGGAAAGACATGGACCTGTTGGAGCGGGTCCAGAAGAGGGCCACAAAAATGATCAGGGGGATGGAACTCCTCTCCTATGAAGAAAGGCTGAGAGAGTTGGGGTTATTTAGCCTGGAGAAGAGAAGGCTTCAGGGAGACCTTATTGCAGCCTTTCAGTACTTAAAGGGGGCTTATAAGGAAGATAGGGACAAACTTTTTAGCAGGGCCTGTTGCGACAGGACAAGGGGGAATGGTTTTAAACTAAAAGAGAGTAGATTCAGACTAGATATAAGGAAGAAATTTTTTACAATGAGGGTGGTGAAACATTGGCACAGGTTGCCCAGAGAGGTGGCAAATGCCCCATCCCTGGAAACATTCATGGTCAGGTTGGACGGGGCTCTGAGCAACCTGATGTGGTTGAAGATGTCCCTGCCCATGGCAGGAGGGCTGGACTAGATGACCTTTAAAGGTCCCTTCCAACCCAAACTACTCTATGATTCTATGATTGTTAAGGTATTTATTTGGTAAGGTTATACAAAATGCACTGCATTTCACTGAGCTAAGTCACCACATGAACTTGCAAGCAGTTTTACAAGCCATATGCCTTGAAAGGCCTGTGCTTTCCAGGCAAATGTCACAGCAACAGGGGCATTGCTGGCAGGGGCACGGGTCAGCTTGTTGCTTGCATGCTGCACCATCTCTGCCCGGGCCTTTCCAGTCCTTCAGACAGCACTGGCTGCCTGCAGGTGTGTGGGGCTGAGCCTTGGGATGCTCTAGAGCATCTTGATGGGGAGAGGCTGTGTCTAAATGAATCCAATGTAGAAACAAGAGGGGATTTTCAAGGGAGGTGGAAATGGACCACCGAAACAAGCTATTAAGGGAAAGAAGAGTTTACTATCTCGCCAACTTTGGATTTCTTTCTGGGAGATGTATAATAGTCACACTCAGGTTACTGAGTTCAAGTCAGAGTTAGGCAGTAAAACTTTGAGGCCGTTTTTAGGCAAGAAGTCAAGAAGATATCAAATGACCCCTTTTAGTCTTAAACTCAAGGGATCTATGAGGAAATCAAAATGCTTGGAGTGAAACTGCAAAAGCTTCATTGCGTGTGGGAAGACCTTAGAAATGCTAAGGAGAGAGGCCCTGATCCTACAGCCCAGTTTGTGAGCATGGATGTCCATCTCCAGAGTGGATGTTCATCTCTGGAGTAGATGTCCACCCCTGGAGTGGGCTTACTACCTCTGCTTAGCTCAGGGAGTCACTAAAAGAAATAACCAGAGGATTGGGGTTGTTGTATAGTGGGTCTTAGAATAAGGAATCAGCTTTTAGTAAAACCCTGGTCCTTTTCATGGGGTCTTTGAAAAATTGAGAATATGCTCCCATGTGTAAGTCTCTTTAAGTCTTGTAAACTGGCTGGCCTCTCCCAGGCCATTTTCTTCACTCAGTGAGCTTCAGTTCTGCTTTTGCTGCTAGCTCGTGGTTCTCAGATGTGATGGGAAATGGGAGGGACTACCATTGGAGAAGTTTAAAGTCATTTTCATTTATAAAGAAAACCTCCTGGGGAGTAACTTCGGTCCAGAGCCAACTCTTTGTTCACCTGCGCAGCTATGAGGGGGCTGGGATGTACTCAGCTCACTGCCACTGCTGCTTTCTCTCAATCCTTGGCTGCTTCGGAGGTCCTGTCGTAGCTGAAAGAACCAAAAGGCCTCACTGGGCTGTGAAATGACCCTCAGCCCTGCCCCAAATCACTGCCCTGCTGCGAGACCCCCCTCCTGTGCCTGACACCCCTCACTCCCCCATTGGCACACGCTGTGCGGTGCCAGCCGGGCTGCGGGAGGTGGCCCGGCATGCTGCAGCACGCACTGGCACGGCGTGGCSACACGTCTAGGGATGCTGCCTGTCACACCTCAGCTGTATTGCATCACAGGCGAGGCTAGGTTTTGTTTTAGAAAACAATGGCTCTAAATACTGCCAAGTAGTTGATGATTTTCCAGGTCTGCCCATGGGTGTCTGGATGGAGAGCACTGCTTTTTGGACTGCTGTTCGGGAGGGCGGAAACCTGCCCTACAATAAAAACGTTTGTTCAAGCAGTGCTTTTACTGGTAGATTACATCTCAGCGGAGCCATGAGGACTGATTCTGGCTGCATGAAGGCCTCCCTTGTAGCAATATATCTATTCTGAGCATACACAAGTCTCATTAGCATTAATAAATTGGCACTGAGGGGATTTTATAACATCTCTATGGCTGGCTGTCTCAGTTCCCTGTGGCTGGTTCAGCTTCAGTCAGGGCTCTGCAAGTAGTTTTTAAAGGCCCAGACTGGGAAAAAATAAATAGGCAAAGGAAAAAAGGAAAAAATAAAGGCAGAGGAGGAGCAGGGCTTAATGGAGGCATGACAGGGAAAGGCAGGGTGTCTTTTCGCTGTCTCAGCCCCATTTTCTGCTTGTTAGATAAACATGTGAGTGACTCTTTCCAAGTCCCCATGTGCCATTACCCTGCCTCGCTCTAGCTACATGTGTAAGGGGTCGGAAGGGGAAGGATGTGCTGSTGCTGCCCATTGCCCTGCTTGTATCCCCCCACTTTCTTTTCATCTAACCTAGAACTGTCCCCTACCCATAGCACATCTCTGACTGTCAGACTATGTAACTCTCCGGTCTCACTCCCTATCCCTGTTGCAGGCAGGTCCCTTCACTCCCCAAGCTCGCTCTGGTTCCCCTCCCAAGGGCTTACATGCTCTTTCCCACTCCCCTAGTTTCATTTGTTTTTCCAGCAGCAGAAGAGAACTACATGTTTCACCTCTCCCCAGCGTGGCTGTGATCCTCTCACATTCTCCCTCCTTTGCTCTTCTTCCCCACCATGCAAACACCCCTTGCCCTTCCCCTTAAATTCCCAAGATCCTAAACCCCTGCAACTCACTGTTCTCATTGCTCAACAGGGCAATCCCTCCCAAACTTTGGTTTAGGGACTTGAAAAGCATGTCTGTGTCTATGCAATAACATGACAGCTTTATGCTTTGAGGCAAACTAGTATGTAACTAATATGGAATGGCACTCAGCACAGAGCGAGCTGTGAAAATCAAAAGGGCAGTGCACTCTTTTCCAGGTTAGAAGAGAYGAGATGCATTAGTTGCATCCATATGAGCACTTCTGACCCTGATTGTTTGGGGTTGTGTGTGCCCCAAACGTACTACTCATCCTGGGTGGGATAAGGAAAACAAATCCTGCAATTTCTCAAGTTTTCTCTAGCTAGTGATATTATAATACCTTATACTTCTGCTAGCAGTAGAGTCATTTTCAGACTTACTCAGCTGCATGACACTATTCCAGCAAGTTCCTGTTGTTGCCCTTCACAGCAACATTCAAGCACCTTGGCAATAGCCAGTCAAACAAAGGCGACTTTGAGGCTCAGCCCAGAGACTAGCACAGAGGCAGAATAAAACAGTGAAGAATAAATCTCATCAAGATCTGCATTTGGAGTGAAAAACCACTTAGGCTAACAAGCAGCGAATGTCAAGCAGAGGCTTTTGGAGACTTAAGTGCTTTTCTCCACTCAGTTTGTATGACAAGGAACCTTCTTGTGTAATTAACACCAAAACACCTCCTTTCTCACAGAAAACATGAAGATACAGCAGATGGGCAACCCTTTCACAAGAGAACATCATGGTGAAGGCAAATGGGATCCTGGCTTCTGGAGACTGGATTTGAATCCAGGTCCTTCGTATGCCAGGAGAGCAGTCCAGCCATCAGTTATGGCACAGGTGCCAGTGGGTCTATCTCCTCGCAGTTCGTATAAGCCATTGTATAAGCTAACCGGGCTGCAGGGAACATCAGGATGACACTGGGCYCTAAGGATGAAGGGCAGAGCATGTGTCTGCCAGTAGCAGTGCAGGCACCAAAGAGTTTAAAATTTGAGCCTCATCCTCACAGAATGAGGAGGCAGCTGAAGGTGACTTAGAGGCACTCCACCATGAATTTGGTTACTTTAATATTTCATGGAGACTGTGAAATTCTTTAACATAAGAGAAATAGTTTAGAAGGATTAAAAAAAAGAAATGAGATTTCTAGAGTTAATGGGAACATCCAGTTCAATTACAAAATCTCAATGAAAGAGCTTTGGAAGGTTTATAAATGCTTTGAAGTTTCATCTGTGCAGTCAAACTCCAGGAACTGGAGGAAATTTCTCCATTAGGTGGGCCACCCCACAGATGCCTACCCAAGCTGGTACTGGTCAGTACCACAGGAGAGACAGGAGACAGGATTTCCTGATCTCACACAGTCTGACTGAATTGCTTTGTAGCAATTTGAAAAACACCGAAAAGGTAATATATTTTCTGCCAGTTCTTTTCCTCTGTCCAAAGTAGAAACCAACTAGGAAAATATGTTTAACATCAGACATACTTTTTCCCTGCATATGAAGAAATCCAGAAGATGAGTGTTTCATTATAAAAATATTTCATGCTTAAGAGATACTGTCTTTATGCCCTTGGTTGGGTAGCAGAATAAACAGTTGCATAAAAGTGAAAGGATTTAAGATGTGTTAAAAGGGAGTTCATTTTAGCTGCACTGTAACTACAATAACATACCTATTTTTTTTCTTAGCCATGCCAATCTTGTATGAACACTCTCCCTTCCTGTTACTCTTTCACATTGCCTGGATAGGAAATCAAGCGCAACAGAGATGGGTGAGACCAGAAAAGTTTCAGATTTTATTGAACTTTGAGGGTTTCTGGAGCTAGTGGCTTGCAGAGGTATCAAGGATGTATTTCTTCCTCTGTGGAGGATTTAATCTGTAGCTCAGTGATTAGTAATTGAAGGATGGACCGTGTGAATGGACGTGAATGAAGAAGAACTACATTTGGCCCTAATTTTGTCTGTTGTAACACAGGAATAATTTGCAGCTTGAACCATGTTTGTTTGACTTGTGTGTAGAGAACACGGCATTTTTTGAAAGAAACACAGCTTTGCTGACTCCTGTGTTTGGAAATTACCTTTTTGGTTACTCAAACAGGAAAGGATAAACACTGGAAATGTTATTAATAAAACATTAAAACCCCCCAAAACCCCAGCTCTTAATTCAGCAGAGGTCAGACAATAAAGTTTACAATCACGCACTCCACGCTGCTCGGCGCTCAGAGCCAGCACACGAGTGACTGGCCAGATTAGTTAATCTTCCTCAACTTCGTCTTGGGCCCTATAACTACTGCGGCAGGTCATTAACCAGCTGGTGAAGCCCCAGCACATCGTACATTTATTCCCAAACCTTAGCAGCCGTTGTTGAGTCCAGGAGCCTTAAAGAGGTATTTCTGATGTTAGCTGACAGAATGATAATTTATGCTCGCTGTAATTCAAAGGGATTCCAAGGCAACTGTAAACTAATGAAACCCGAATAGCTTTCCCGGAGAAGGTTCCTTATTTAATCAGTTGAACAAAAATGGAAATATGTAAAATGGGCAGTCATTCTTTCTTTTAAAAAATACAGCCTTTTTGTGAAAAGGGAGATAAATGAGATCATGTTGTGTTAGAGGAAAGAAATGTAGAAAAATGTTTGATTAATGCAAAATGTTTATTCTCCCCATGTTTCTTGATTTTTTTTAACTTTGCTGTTCATCACTGCCAAAAGTAAAAAACGAAGAACGCAATGTCTAGTAAGTTTGGTAACCTAGTAGAGGTATTGCTTTCAGCCAGGATTTTCTTTTTCTTTCCTTTTTCTTTTTCTTCCTTTTTTTTTTTTTTTTTTTTTTTTAATCTCAAATGAAAGGCTCTCTCTAATCAGATAATTGACTGGCTGGTAATTTTAGCCTTTTGTGACACACCAGTTGGCAGGTACAGTGGTACATAACCATGAGCCTTTTCCTACAGCCTTCTCTCCCTCCGGGACACTCACAGACGTGTCTCTGTCTTATCAGTCCCAGGGGACCGTTCMCAAACATTTTGCAATGAAAATGCAAAGGAGGAGCCTTTTCCCTCCCGCAGAGGAGGGCCAGCTGTAATGACTGCCGGCGGACACACAGATGGCACTAGAGGTGCTCCCTCAGCCCAGAGCGCACCTGAAGAAAGGGGGTGTCCATTGCACAGCTGTTCCCGTCGGGGCCACGCTCTGCCCCCCGTCCCGGGGCTCGGGGTCCTTGCCAGGCGGGGGGGGCTCGGTGRCGGCGGACACGGATGTCCCCAGAGCGTGCCACGCTGGTGAAGAAGGCGCGGCCCTGGGAAATGGTCCTTTGCCGTTACTGCCCGCTCCTTGCCCTTACCCCTCCTCTGCTCATCGCTTTCGGTGGCAGCCGGGAGTGAAACGTAACTTGCYGCATGACTGACAGCCCTGCAAGCTCCTTGGCAAACCTCGGGCCTTATTTTGAAAGGCCCCTGAAAGAAAAAGGATTGTGTGCTCTCTGAATGCAAGGCTGCTGAACCGCTGCCAACCCCAGGTTGCTCCATTCAAAGGGTTGAGTGAATAAATGAGAATAACATCCTTGGGGACCTTGGGGATCAGTTTACTCCGAAAATCCTCAGCCTTACAAAGGGTCAGAGTCACAAGGTAAATGAAAATGGCTGGGAGGGGACTTTGATGGCCGAAACACTGTAACTGTAGAGGACTTGAAAGAAAACTGTATTTTTAAAAAAGTGAGAGAAGGGAGGGAGCAAACAGGGGGAGAAGATGGCGTGGAGGGGGACTTCAGCCTGCAGCCTCGCCAGAAGGGAGCGGGGGAATGGGAAGAAGAGGCGAGAAAGACACCTCTCCACTCTCTTAATCCACAGTGATCTTTAAAATAATGCTATTTAGGGTACGGGCAGTGGCTGTAGCAAGAGAGAGCATCTCCCCTGCCTGCTGCCTCAGTGCGACCAAGGTATTTCCTCTGGGTAACCGGCAGCTCGCAGGGCACAGAGGGTTGAGCAAATGGCACTAGGGGCATTACTGTACCGTGCCCTGAGAAGCTGAAAAGCACAGCACCCAAATATTAAGATAGTTTGGGCATTTCAGTTAACAAATGCCCGTGTAAGTTAATGAGAAGACATTCAAGAAGGGCGTTTTGGAAATAACCTTGCACTGGTATGGAAGGCAAACGATGTGAATGTGTGCACTTGCCTTGTGTCTGTTTAAGATTTGCTGTGTAAATGTCGGTAAGTCGTATGAGGCCAGATCCAAGTTAACATCTTGAGACCAGTGGGAATTAGACACCTAAACACTTCAGTCTTGAAATCTCTGGCTCTCGTTGGTCTCATCTCTTTACCTTTAGTTCTCTGAGCAGCTCCATTAATACTGACAGTAGTAAGGTTAAACACATTCCTAAACATTTACAGGATCAGGATGTAAGTGACTCAGAGCAGCCACAATTTCTTATTAGGTGTTTGTATAGTGCCTGGCATCTGGGCCCCATCTCAGTTGGAATTACTGTAATTCAAGCCCGAGTAATTACAAAAATAGGTTAAATACTGAATTATAACATTTTTCTGTCAGATTCTCTTCTGCTGGTTAAATATTTTTTTAAGTCCTTTAATTCAAGATGCCCAGCTGTCAAGTGCATAGTTTTGGTCAGAGAGTGTTGCTTTCTCAATGATGTACCTTAACTAAGGGAGAAGCTGTATATGCAGCTGAACTCATCTTTACTCTCACATGGTAAAGATGATACCTGTAGGCCACTGAGAGAGTTAGAGGCATTTCTCCCTGCTCTGCTGTTGCTAAAGACTCTGCTATCTCCAGATAGTTTCCTTTTGCAAATAGTTATTCCTATATGTCATGGAGGGTGGGAAGAAGAGTATCCTACTGAAAACTAAGAGAAATTCAAGCTTGCTGCATTTAGGCATTCAGATCAAGGTCCATACTCCGTGAAAAAGAGTCTTGCCTTTAACTTCCACTAGGCTTCATGTCATCATATAGACTCCATGCCTTGTAATTGAGTTAAACTCTGTTATTTAAGACACATTTTTGGGGTTAGGAATGTTAGTACCCCATACCGGTGCACAAAATAACAGTGGGTGGAGAACATGCAGGATCCTATTTTGTGTTTCCTACATGCCAGCTGCAATATTGTTCCTCTGAACAAGTATCATCTCCTGCCTTGGGATCCAGGTAGGGAAGGACCTGTCAGCCCCAGAGAGCATCATAGGCTCTTGTCCATCTCTACTGGTGTTTTTTAGGGTGAAAAAAAGAGGGTTTAGCTCACCAGTAGTATAGGCCAGTGAGTAGCTAGACCCTTCATCTGAAAGTGGAGATAAAATGTATTTCAAACATTTTGGTTTTGTGTAGCATGGGTTGCTAACAGAGTAGGTGGGACTGCAGAGGAAGTAAAATGCCATCCACAAGGGCAAACTCTAATAAGAGATTTTTGCAAACGAGAAACCTTTGAGGCTTTTCTAAAGCTTTTTTCTTCCAATCAGGTTCAGAAAACAGCATTTATATCTAAATCCTTGCACTAGGCAGAATAGATACATGGCTGGCTTGTGACCCAGTTCCTGTGTCAACCACTAAAAGCTTCAGGGGGACTCATTTAACCTCTCTGTACCTCAGTTTCATCTTCATAGTGCAGAAACAGAAGCACTAGTTTAATCCTACATACTGTGCAAAAGAGGTACAAGTAAACTGTAGAAATCTTGTTTTGGCAGACAGATTAATGGAGGAAGAAATGACTTTGTTACAGAGCATATCAGTGAAGAAGGTATTTGATCGTTTATTTTTAAACAAAAGCAGGTAGTTCACAAAACTCAAGTCAGGTTTTCTAATAGGGCTGGGTCCCTAACCCAGGGTTCGGGTTCCCTCGTGGATTCTCTGAAGTCTAATAAGGAGCAAGGTCATGCTGCGGCTTGCCCAGGGTGTGGGCATTAATGGGATTTCCTTTTAGCCTGCCACCTGTTTTCCCATGCCAGTGGAAGCTTTGCAATCTTTGAATCTCTACCACCTTTGTCAAATCCAGCTGAAATAGTACAAAGGGTTCAGAAGTTACTGGAGTATCTCTGTTGGTATAAGACTAATTTCCTTAGGAAATCAGGCTGAGACAGCAGTTTGGTTCAGAGTACACTCACGGCTATAACATGCCATAATTCGCTGTAGGTGTGAGCATCATTGTATAAATGAACACACATGCACACACATTTCCTAATGCCTAGCGGAAGCCATAAGCAGAACCAATCATGTATACGTAATTGTGTTTATTTTTCACAAATGTCTTTTTAGAAAGGATTCTCTTAAACCAAACATTTGAGAAATGGTCCAAATTGGGATTTATCTCAATTATGTGTGTGGAGAATTATATGATAGACATTTTTTTCCAGGAGAAAAAACTGAAGTGACACATGGAGTTCATTAAAATTGAGCTAATGGTTTCAATCACGTTTCTAATAGCATAGAATAGCCAGCCAGCAATGTGGGCTGGGAATAAATCTGTGTGATACCTACTGAAACATCTGTGCTTTTGTTTTCCTGCACCACGATGGGCAAAATGTCTGTTCCTGAAATGCTTTATTTTTACAAACGTGAATGAGGAGAAACGTGAATGAGGAGAACTGTGAATGAACAGAAAGAATAAACATGATTAGCCTATACGAAATCTTGCTATATATGGGTTCAGATAGATAGGGACAAAGAGGCCTGTACCTGCTGTAGGGTGGACAGTTCATGGTTCTCTACAATGCAGTCATATGTAAGGACAGCATTAGGGCAATACAGGTCATATTTCTTTTATAAAGTGCCAGCTTGTTCTTAGCCTCAAGCAGACAAAAAGCAGAGCGGCACAGTTTAACTTATTAATGCAGTCGGTGCCAACATTTACTTTAAAGAACTCCTTATTTTCCCAATTCCTACGACTGCATACGTCAAGCAGTTTTCAATATTTCAGTTGTCTTTGGGACTGCGAGGTTTTTATTGACGTCGGGGCAGGGAGCAGCTGCCCCACGTACAGCCCCCTTCAGGCTATCTTTATTTTTGCTTGACAACCTTAGCAAATGCGGCTCTCTTTATTTTGCTTTTCCAGTGTTCCCCAGCAGCAAAACTTTGGAGGCCCCTCCAAATAATTTCTTTGGGAGCCAGAGAAGCGCTTTTCATCCAGCACTGTGGATTTAAGTTCAGCCTTCAGAGGGCAGCCCAGGGCAGCAGACAGCCCGGCCGCCCGCGCCCGCAGCAGGTCCTCGGCCCGGGCCAGCGCTTGCCGGCTGTCGCTGCCCGCCGAGAGCCGAAGCAGCCATGTGTGACCAGCACGGAAACCTCCTCGTGGGTGAGGTTTGCACCCTCTTGTCATATTTTATTCTAAGCCCTTTCCCAGACGGCATTACTGATTCATGGCATTATTCTCCACATGGTGTGCTTCTGCAAGACGATACCCGAGAGCGGGTCTCTGTGTGGACGTAATGGCACGATAAAAACGCAAGGTGACGGCTGTGGAGCTGCTAGACAGGCTGTTGTGGGAGATCTGTAGGAGAGAAAAAGGAAGCACCTTTGCTGTGCTGTATTTCTGTGCAACAGAAGCTTATCTCTAGACGTGGGCACCACACTTTTATTTTCAGAAGGGAAAACTGCAAATCATTTCTTCAAGAATTAGTATAAGACCCTCTCTTTTGTTTAAGGTTTAACTGTGATTAGTTCTGCTGGTATGAAAAGGGGAAGTTGGAGACAGTGAGTTCAGTGTGCCTCCCCCAAAACAAAACAGGACTTGTTTAATTTCATTCTAAAATCCAATAAAAGTAGTTTAGATGCATGTTGAAAGACCCATTGGCTTCCACCGGGCACACCACATAAGCAGTTGGCGTCCTATCTACTTCCCTCATCTTGCTTTTAATTCTCTCTTTTCCCTCACTTTCTAATATCAACTTTCACATAACTCTCTATTGCCCCAGGCCTACATGATCAAATCACTTTTAATAAGAAAAAGTGAGTTGATTTATAAGGGAAACATTTCCTTGATGGGCACTGGGGAAAAAAAAAAAGCCCAAAGAATTTTCTTGATGATCCGTTTCATTTCCTAGTTATTGTGCCTACAAGATAACCTTCCCCCAAATTCCTTGAGAAAATGCCCCTCTAACCTAATTGAGGTATTTCAGTTCCAGTTGAAATGATGCATTTCCTCCTGCTCGGTCCCTCTCGCTGCAGTTTAGAGTGATCTCTTGCTTCTGCTGGAAAAACTCAATGTTTGGGCTTCTGAGCTGGCTGGCCGTGCCACACAGTGCAGAGAAAATGCTGGAATGAAAAGATGCTTTTATATCACTGTTTTCCTTCTGTACTATGAAAGCACTGCAGCGCCAGGAGGGAAAAGGAAAGTTTTACAATTGGGAGAGTGCAGTCTGGGGAAGAAAACCAAGTGTCCTTGAAAATATCTCCTGGGTTGTATCACATGTGCTCACGGATGCCAGCAACTGGGAATGGAACAGCACCAGGGAAACAGGATGGATTTCAAAATATAAAAATGCAACAGTAGTACCGTGCCAAGGAAGCATGATAAAAATGCCTGACTGCACACCTAGCTGTAGCAGAGAAGAATGTAGACAAACCCATAAAGTCTGGACAATTCTCTGAGGAACAGAGGAACTGCCTTCCTGGAACAGGCTTGTGCTGCTCTCCAGGCTGAAATCTGGCTCCAGGGCTGACCTCCTCCATATGCTCCAGAAGAAGGCAAAAAAAATCCCTCTGAAAAACAAAAACCTCAAGGAAGACATTAAGGGAATAGTTTGCCAATAAAGGAGAATTCTTCATAATTGCCTTCAGTTAGTTACTGTCTTACACTCAAAGCAGGAAAGCTTAGTTCATTTCTAAAACACTTTTAATATGCAAGACATACAAGGATGCATGGATTCTGTAAGTTAACTGCTTATGCATGCATATAAAGAGCATATATTGCATGTAAAAGCACGCATATGCAGAAACAAATTACATACCTTTAAAAACTGCTACAGCTCTATATGTGAAATAGAAAAAAACTAAAATGAGTAAGTGTGCATTGCCCTCATATTTTACACTGATTCCCATTCCCATCTTGCTCCATTATGCTCCATTTGATATCCTTTGCCACTTTTTAACGTGGAGACATGCCCTCGCAGAGGCAGGTATCTGTGTCAGATTTCCCCAGCAGTAGGACAGTTATCGTCGGACTAAGATTACAGCATTAAATGTGCTCACAATTCCTCCTCCACACGACGGTCCGACTCTCATCCTTGGCGCGAGGTGCCGATCCTGCTGTGCTTGCCCGCTCCGGGAGCCTGCTGCAAACCAGCCTCCCAGGCTGCTCAAGAGCCAGCGCCACGCACGCTCCGGTGACCAGCAGCAAAATACAAGCGCATGAGAAAACTCTTTTGCTACATACACGTCTGCAATACATTTTCTCTACTTTGCTGGCAGGGAGGCCAAATGATACCTTTCCTTTTAGGATAGCAAAATGAATCATACTTTCTGTCTTAGGAGTAATGTTTATGTGTCTCTGGGAATGTGATCCTTATTCTCTCTGTTACAGACAAGAGCCAGATGCTTTCCTGTAGTTCAGATATATGCAAGATACCTTAATTTCTCTTTTTCTTTCTTTTCCTCCCTCCTCCTTCCTTCCTTTTTTCTTTCCTCCTCTCACTTTTGCTTTTTTTTCTCTTTGGGGGTGTGTGTATATGCGGTCCTTCCCAAACAAAAGGAGTTTGCTCTTTTTCGTAGAAGGATGGGGAAAGTTGTTGCGTGAGTGGAAAAGCGCTTCATTCTACAGTTTTGAGTGGGAATTGCTGCCACGTTAGTGTCTTAAAACGTCCTTTAAATGCCATTGTACTGCCAAGGGAATGCCTTATGTTTTGGGAACTACAAATAGGGCTACCTGAAAGAGATCTGGCTTGTAGGGAGTCGTAGGCACCTACCGCCTGGGAAGCTACTGCAAGTTGGATACAGTAAATCATTCGACTAATCTTGATTTCATTTCTGTTTAAGTCTGGGGAGAAGCAGGAACACCCTTGGTTGTCTTTGCCACCAAGGCAAGACTTTGGCATCAAGTCTAAGAACAGAGCGAGGGACCGCAGGAGAAAGCCGCAGCAGAGGGAGAACAAGCAGAGGCGGCGTCTGTCAGCCAGACGAGAAGAGGTCTCAGCCCATCAGAAGTCTTACTGGCTTCTTTCCTGAGCATGAGGGCAAAGGACTTTTAAGAAAGGGTCTGAAAAACAGCTGACTTTGTGGATGTTTACAGCAAACTCTTCCCAACATGAGGAGTCACACAGATGTGGTTGCTTGCAAATGTAAAAATTCAACACAGATGGATTAGGGGGGAGTCCAGCTCTCAGTGCTGACTCTGAGACGAGAGTGGGCTGCAAAATGAAGCCTGTTAGGTTATGTTTGACGAGGCAGAGACAAGGCAAAGAGAGAGAGCTGTAACATGATCAAAACAGGGAGGTTGGGAAATGATCTTTGGAGCGGCATTCTCAATCACCGTGAGCAGGGAAAACTGTTTGTCAGGAAGAGAGGAAAGGCTGTGGCTTCCGTGGTCTACTGTGCTTCGTCCAGACCAGGACTGAACAAGCCTTTTAATCTATCCGGTGCTCGCTTTACTAGACAGATTTATATATTGTATATGTGTTAGAGAAAGGTTCCTGAGCCAGTATTTGTTCTAAATCCTTACCTTTTCATTTTGTTTTTACTGTGCTCACAAACGCCCATTAAAATCAGGATCTCATAGATCTAGTGGATACCCAAATATTACTGCCACCTTGTTACAGCTACAGAGGATGTGAGGAAACAGCAGACTCCTCATTCAGTTGAGTTCCCATTAGCTCATTCCTGTCGCTGCTTAACACTAAGGACATGGTGGCAGGGAAAGGTGTCCCCAAGCCCGGTTCCTTCAGCTGCCTGTGCTCGGTGCTCCCCTCGTGCTGTCTCCAGAGACTGGGTGGTCTTTGGGTGAGCCAGGGTAGACCGCTGGTCTGCCTGAACCATTTGGAAGCAGATATTCAGGGTGCGGTTGCATGGGCACAAGAGCTGAGGCAGGAAGAGATGATGGGAGGACAGATTTATCCCTTTTTCCAGCAGCCTGGTCTGTGTTGGGTGGCCTTTCTTCACCCTTGTTGTTTATCTACTCCTGCTTTAAACACTTCTGATATAGTGTAAATAATAACGCCGAGATCCCAGGAGGGTTTTTGTGATGAATTGCAACGGCATTCAAAGTGAGCTGCACTCTGAAGTGACAGAAGGGATTTGGAAATCTCACTGATAGTGCTGGAAAAGCCCTTGATGGGATAGAAAATATAGCTTAGCCAAATCAAATTATTTGCAGAATGGCATCCTGTCTCCCTTGTTTCAGTTGGGTGCTCTGTTTGCCTCCATCATGTAGCCACTCCCGCATCACTGATGCCTAGGTCAACCCAACACTCCTCCATTCCTCAGCTGCCCTTCTAGCTTTCTCTTAATGGTTTTTGTTTGTTTATCTGTTTGTTTTCTGAATCCTTTGTAACTTGTGGGCATTTTTGTGGTATCAAAATACTAAAAAATGAACAGTTTCCTAAGTTGAGCCTTACGGTAATTGTACATGAGACACTGTGGCTCTGTGTTTTTGCAACTATGTGAATTACGGGTTCTTGCTTTTTTTAATTTTACACCATATTAGACCACAAGCTGTTATCTAATTTGCTCTCCACCAGCAGTGCGTAAGCATTGTTGCTTTTCAAGACTGCTTTCTCCTATTGTTAAATAGCCGTGCCTACTCATACTCCTACTTTCGCACATGGGTTAGAGATCTTTACAGAAATGCATTATTTCTGCAATATCAATGTGTCTGCTAGCAAATTAATATACCATTCAAACTAAGAAAGATATTCATACCTTGTTGAAAGACAAACAGGTACAAAGATATGTCCAGAGATCAAAACTGTGCCTGATCTATGTAATATTTTTGTTAATGTTATAAAATGAGATATACATAAGAAAGGCTAATAGTACTGAATAACCCTCTCTAAGGTGAAAGAAATAGCCTAAAAGACTTAGGAAGGTTATAAAGAAACACTGGATGGTAATAATTTAATACACAAGATTGAAAAAATGAAGTCTGGTTTTACAACATCTGCATCTCAGGTATTTAATGACATAGGTGGAGGTGAAAAAGTATAATACCCAGGTAGAAAAATTAGATATATGTCTTTCAACCCTTGTAATAAAGGATTTATCATATAGGAGAGGATATTGATTTAGGATGATCAGCACCTTGGCTCAGAACCTGAGTCCTTCTAAAGAAGAGCCAATGAGTGTTCACAGGGGAGTCAATTCATTTTTGCCTTAGAAAGCAAGTGTTATAGTTCCCTTCTTTACCTGTCTGAACAGGACACGAGTTGTTGGAGGCTTCACTTGAGTCCTCAAGCTGAGCTTCACTAGGTCTTCTTTTCAAGTCTGGAAGAGCCTGTCTGATCCCTGCTGCATGTGACTCATAGCAAAAACAAGATAAAGTTAAACAAGTATGCAGGATAAAGGAATGAAAAGAATGCATTTGTTCTGTGGCATTACGTGCATTTTTGAGAAATAGTTGCTCAGTTGTTATATTTTAGTAAGAAAAAGAAGTGCATTTAACATTTTTTGTGCCTTAAGATAGAGCTGGTAAACACATGTTGTGGAGTGTCCCTGTTGTCTGGAGCCCACCAGCCCCAAAATGATTACACTCATTTGTTCTGCATGGCGAGGGCTGAGTTCCACAGTTTRCTGTTGGCAGCTGAGAGCTATTATTGGGCTGCAACATCTGTTTCAACAACAGTGGGTCCCTGGTCAGCAAAACTAATTAAAAAAGAAGTCCAGAGTCAAATACCATGACCTATCTGGTGTGTCTATGTGTAAACATGGTAACTACTGGAATAATGAAAACTTGAAAATGCGTAGGATAATTTACAAAAACATGACAAGTGATGAAAACTCTCAGAACTGTTCTTCATATCACACACTTACGAATAGCACAGGCGAAGATTAGGATTCCTGCAAGTGCTTAAGCGAGTGGGGAGCTTTTTATCCACGTGGGCATTGGTAAGTAAACTCACTGAGGCCACTCAGCTGTGCAGCCCTTCTCACGTGGGTGAGTATTTACAGAATCGGATGGCACGTTTCCTCGATACTCTGCCAGGGTTTTGTTAATTGGTAATAGTAGCTATGAGCGTGCTTGGGTGTACATATAATGGCTCCAAACATTCATGGGATTCCTCCATTTCTCTCTTCAGTCAAAATTTCAGTTGTCAAGACAAAAGTAACTGGTGCTGGTGAGTTCCAGCGTGTTAAATACTTCCCTCTGACCTAGCAAGGAGGAGAGGAGTCATGTTTATACTGGGCTGATGAAATGAGATTACTTGTTTGAGGAAAAGGCAGTAGACAAAATATTCAGGACGGAAGAAGTAGGAAGCTGTCAGAGCAGGGACTGCTTGGTTGTCAAAGTGATGACTGAGTTAACTCCAAAGCATCCTAGTTTTGTTTTTTCCCAGGTTTGCTGATGAATTCCAAACTTCTTAAAACTGAACTGAGGCTGAAAAATGACCAAAAACTCCCTACTGCGTACACGGATAATGAAATGATCTGTTTTCTTTTCTAAATATGGGTAGTGCTAAATTTTGTGCTAAAAGTTGTGCTTAAAGGAAGCCCCTTCATAGTCCCTGCATGAGCTATGTGGGAGATGGGTCCAGATGAACGAGTAGAGACAGGAGTGCAGCAGGTAGTGCATTAGGAAGCTGCTGCTTTCCCACACAGCAAATGGGCAGGAGATGACAGAGTTTCCTTCCCCATCCCATCGTCAAAATATGGACCATAAGCAAGTAACTGTGAGGTCCTTTTTTCAGCAAACAGAAAACACACAGAAGGAACTGTAGCTCTCAAGGTCACAACTTCCCATCCATACAGCTCCTAATGCTGCACAATATATTCCCGCTGCAGTTATATAGTGCAGCGGCAGTAATGACTATTAAATGAAGATAGAAATGATTAATAGTGCCTCAGAGTAAGTCTATCTTTTCACTTTTTTTTTTCTTTTTCAAATGTGTTTTGAACATTTCCAGCCAACAGGAAAATTGCTAGTGGATTCTTGTGTCTGGTTTTAAAATACAAAAATTTGTTTTTATTTAGCTCTTTCCTGACCAAACCTACGCCTGTCTATGATTTCCCTTATTGCGGAATAACAGAATCCTTTCTTTTCAGGGGCCACAGAGAGATTGAAATGGTGTACTGAAGACGGTACACCTGTGTAGCCAGTTGTTTTCTGCAATCCATTCTTTCTTTAGAAATGATGGGAAATCAATGTTTCCCTAGAGATTTTTATTGCCAGTCTGTTTATCTGCCAGAACCTCTTCAATATCCATCTTAAATGGCTGAGAATTATCTTTACAGGGTGTTGAGATGAATGGTTTGTCAGACCTTCTGCCTGATGATTTTTACATCCTTTTCTAATCTCTCCATTGAATAGTAGGTTAGCGAAAAGTAAAATACATATAATATGCCATTTTGGACTGTCAAACTTGCTGCAAATCCTAACTCTGGTATGAGACGATGCCCTTAAAAGAGGTGGAAAAATTGCCATTAATTTTAATGTCTTATGTGTTCAGAATAATGACTAGACTATGTCTTTGTCACATTCAGATTATTTGTCAAGAAGTACATCTTCCCCACAGAGTGACACTATTTTTGATGGGAAAGAACAATATTCCTGTTGATGATTTTCTTAACATCACTGGCAAAATTTGGATTATCCATGGCTAATTCTGTTTGTTTAAACTACAAATCCTGACCTGTCCTTTCTAATTAACTTAACTTGCCATCGTGCCATGTAGTGGGTCAAATGGCAAGATGATTGATCCACAGTTCCACATCTCCTTGGCCTTTTCCAGATTTTTTCCATCAACTCATGCGATCTCTTCTTGATGTTTCTTGGTTATGCTTCAGATATAACACCATTCTATGAGAAATGAGCAATTACATTATTTACTGTTCTGGCAGGAACCGCATCCATCAAACCCAGATACTAGGAGTCTGTATTTCTTAAACAAATTGAAAGAGCTCAGAAAAAAAGGCAAAGGAATAGAGAAACCATCAGCATTTATTTTGCTAGAAAAATGTCATGAAATTGAGACCCTGCTTGTAATATCAGGAGCCTGTTTCGCTGTTGTGCCTCAGTTCTAAAGAAGGCCCAGAAAAACCAACATGTATCAAACAACATTTTCATTTTAAACTTAGGACCTTCCCTCTCCTCTAGCAGATGTGGACCCCGGGTTTTTGCCCATCCCTAATATAAAGGCTGCTACTGAATGAAGGACGAGGTACTTTCAAGTCAGGTAATGCTGTATGGTGACCATATGTTCCTCATTTCTTTTTCACGCTGTGCTGTTTTCACTTCATGCCACTAAGCTTTTGTGGCACGATGTTGGTAATTGCCCTCTACACAAAGACTGTGGGAAGGACGCTGGTGCTGGCGGGCACGCTGCTGGGCTGCCGGAGGGTGTTTGGAGAGACGGTGGAGCGAGGAAGGCAGAGCTTCCCAGGCGAGACGTGGGGGGTCCTTTGGCAGGGAAGGGTACGGGTGCTTCGCCAACAGCAGGCAGGTTCATGTCACACCTGACATGCAGTGGGATAAAAGCACCCATAGACATGATGCTAGTGTTTTCCTGGTGTCCTACTCCGGCTGGTGCTGGGCTGTAGGCAGAGGAGGCTGGGCCTGGAGGGGCTGCCCGGGCTCACGCAGCCCTCCCCCGGGACCTGCCTGTCTGGGGCTGGCACAGGGCAAGGGTGCGAGGGCAGCTACCACCGGCCGTGAGGACAGGACAGTCTCTTCCGAAACAGCCCTGCCCCTTCCCCTTTATTGCCCTGATTGCTGCAGGGGCAGCAGGAAGCCCAGCTCCTCACTCTTCTCCATCTTAAACATGCCTTTCTCCTCCTACTGCCTTTCCGCTGGCAGAAGGAGCTTGTCCCTGGACCCTCGTCCACTAGAGAGTGACATCCAATTTCTCCTACGCTGCTGAAAAACTTGGAGCCAGTCATGACTATGTTGATCTACTTAGTTTTACTGGATAAAAACTGCAATAATAATAGTGCTGATGCAGTGCAGAGCAAGACTTTCAGCTGTTGCAATCATCACAGTTCTGCCAGCTTCGAAGGAAATAATCCATTCATGCCAGTCCGGAATCTGGCCACCTTCTAAAGAAATCAAGTAACACTGAAATCACCAAGGTCCCTCTTGAACAACATTGTATTAACATAATTACCCTTTCTTGCAAGAATAGCTTGCACCTCTTACCCCACATTTGCATCAAATTCTAACCGCAAATATATTTCTGGGTTTTTTTTGCCTCGGAATCAATTGTTTAAAGAAATATAATTGTCTTTCCACTGTTCTATTTCCATTGCTTGGGTTATGCTATTCAAAGTTCTGAGTAGCCGATGAACTCAAATTCTTTCACGCACTGATTGCAAAGCTAATCAGCTAGGTGAAATGGGACTTAAATACTGCTATTTGCTCTGATTTCTAGGAATATAAATAGCGACCACAGCTTTAGTTCCTGAGCTGAACTATTTTCAGGACGCCTGCTTACATTCACCTGAGAGCAGTGGGCATCTGGCTGCAAGACTTCAAGGACTCGCTTCTAAAAATTGAAACAAAGCAGAGAGGACAAGAACGCAGCCCTACAGGATCTCTCCTAAATTAGAGCTTTCACCATGGGAGACTGAGCAGCTCAGGGGAATTGGTAATGGGAAATTGGAGCCATGCACCTCGAGGCTGCCGATCTATATCTGATCCAGGCTCATACTGGCTGGAAGCCTTTAGCATCCAACAGCTCTTCTCTTGTCTTTGTGAAGCTGTTAGCGGCCTCGGCCCAATTCCTGGTGGATATATATCCACAGCACAAGGCTACCTTCACAGCTGGCATAAAACTGCAGCCTCGCTCACAGTCGCAGCGGAAAGGCGAGGTGAGGACGAGGGGGAGACGTAGCTCCTTCCTGCCCTTAGAAGAGTCCCCCGCAGTCAGGGAGGAGGTGTGTAGGTGAAGGGGTGTGGGGAAGACACCATTGCTGGTTAATGTGCACTGAGGAGAGGAGTTTGGCTCAGAGAGGCCCTGGGTAGAGGGGTGCATGGGGAGAGGTGGCAAAGGATCGGTCAGAAAGCACTGGATGGGGCAGGGAAGAGTAAGTAGTGCAAAAATGTCACCCTAGCAAGGAAGCTGTCTGCATACAGTGCATATCAACAGCAGTCATCTTCTGTCCCTATACAGCATTTCTCACGTGAGGATTGAAAGCAAGAGGAGTGTGTTTCTGATGCACGACTGCCTAATTTCTGTGAAAATCAGTGGGAAGGCAGGGGATGCTCACTGCGTGTACCTTTGCAAATCCTAGCATCCACCTGGACAGTGCACACCTAGCTACTTGTGCCCATGGCTTCTCAGGGTGAAGAATTGCTTGTCCCTCACAGTACACGTTGCTCTTCCCCAGCTCTCCAAAAAAATGAAAAAAAAAAAAAAAAAAGAAGCAATATCAGAACTAACAGCAGCTCCAAGGTCATCACAGCATAGACTTTGTTCTTGGGCTAGAAGTGCCAAAAAAGTAGAATGGCAAAAGGGAGATCACATACAGCAGCAGAGGGAGAAATAACTCATTGCAGCTGAGCCAGATTTCCCAGAACAAACTAACACATTCAATTAAGCTCTCACTCACTACCTGGGGATAAGCTTTAACTGAACCTTGGGGCTGGTCATCCAAACACAGGCAGGTAATCAGGTAAGGTGAGCCACTTGATACCTACCTGAAAAAAAGTATGGGTTGGGTGTGCAGTGCCTAAACTAATTACTCCAAAACGATTGCCTGGATTCGGGCCAAGCATTATCTCACTTGTCCTCAGCGCTATTGCAATGGCATGAGGGGAACAGAAAATGCAGTAACCTGAGAGGGAGATAAGAACAAGAGAGAGGGAGAATTGAGAATGCTCTTTAGCTGTGAAGGAGATGTTCTGATGTTCTGTCTCTGCACGGCTCTTTTGTCCAACCTCAACAACAGTAAAGCAGCCTTTATATCTTGTCTCCTCMTTTTAAAATGGATTGGCAGCCAGAAGCATTATCCACACATACATAGTCTAAACACTGTGAATTAACCTGTTTTTTTTCTCCTTGCTCTCCATAGAGCTAGACTCATCCTACTGAAGAAGAAAATGTCAAGATTTGAGAGTAATTTTTATAAAGGAAACCACAAATCGCTGATCATAAAAAAACTGTAATTTTCATTTTCTAAGCTGATCATTGGTTATAAAGTGAATATAATATTGACTCATCCTGAGTAAAACAAAGAAGTTCTGATCTAAAGGATTATTGGGCTTAATGAAGGGAGTTCCCTTTCCTTTGGGAGGTTTAAAGCAGAGCTGCAGAGAATGGTTATTTTATTGCAGGTAGAGAAAATGAGTCATTTAGTTTCTAATGTAGTAGACTAGTATACAGGACCTGCCTAGGAATTTAGGACAAACAAATAAGGTAAAAGTCAAAATTAGAGAACAAAAAAACCACAGCAGCACAACATCTTTTATCTTTCATATACTGTCATCTGGAGTAAATAATATTTTTCATGTAGAGGTTTGCAGCTCATGCATTGTGTTTAAAATGTGCCTGGCAAGTGTGGGCTTGGGAACTATCAGAGATGTGTTTATGGGGAAGGAAAGCAACTGAGACTTACCTTGCTAAGGGCTGTGCTTCAGGTTGTTCAACTGATGTCGAACTTATTGTGTGAAACCCATGACGGACATCAAGTGAAACAATCAACGTGAAACAATACTGAAAAGCTATAACTTTTCCTTCTCTTTGCTGTTCTGTTTCCAGTGACTTACTTCATATATGTGAATATAATAAATGAGTATTTTAGTAATAATTAAAACATCAGAAAAGAATAGGCAAGACCGTGAAATCAGTAAGCTTAGTCTTCACAAGAAAGGATGAGTAAGACTGTCATTAAGTGAATCTAATAATCGTCCCTAATTCACTTAGTCAATGCTTAGAAAGTCAGTAAATGCTCATTTTCAGCTCTTGCTCCATAGGGATGTACTCATTCAACTCAATGTAGACTTGTTTAAACTTACAGAAGAGTACAGATCTGGGGAACAGTGCTTCATTGCTGCGTTGGAACCTGCAAGCCACATTTATCCAAAGAACAGATGACCATGACCATTTATGTGTAGCTGCCTGGCCTTCTGCATCGCGTTGGGTGTGAGCTGGGCTTTGTTCGCCTTTGTTCCCTATCGAGGATGACAGGAGAGGTTCAGCTTTAACCGGGAGAGCACAGCTGAGGGTTAGAGGACAGGGCAGTTTCTGTCTTTGAACTTCAGTTCAGCACCACCCAGGAGCTGTGGCTGACATTAATGCTAACACAGAAGATCATGTTGTTTCTTGATTAATTTCTTTGCTTCCCCTTCCCCTCCTTTTCCTTTTCCTTTTCCTTTTCCTTTTCCTTTTCCTTTTCCTTTTCCTTTTCCTTTTCCTTTTCCTTTTCCTTTTTTCTTTTTCCTTTTCCTTTTTCTTTTTTCTTTTTCCTTTTCCTTTTCCCTTTTCCCTTTTCCTTCTCTTTTCTTTTTCTTATTCCTTTCCTTTTTTGTCTTTTATTCTTTTTTTTTTTCTTTTTATTTTTCTTTTTTTTTCTTTTTCTCTTTCTTTTTTTCTTTTTCTGTTTCCTTTTCTTTTCCTTTTTCTTCTCTTCTCCTCTCTTTTTTTTCTTCTCTGTCATCTTTGGTGGTCATCTGTATTTATAGACAAAGGGCCCCAATGTGCTGTACATGCCTGCTTCTTTCAAGGGAACCTGCGGCCAAAATTACCTGTGACCTTTCCCAGGAGCACGGATAGAAACCTCTTCTTGAGTGAGATAAAGAAATTAGAACTTCATTCTTCCGTGGTTTACTCCTAGGAATGCATTTTGGCAAGATGCTAAGAATAAACCAGTTATTGAAAGGGGGATCTGGGAAGTTGACAAGCATGGCTAAGCCCAGCAGGGATATTTGATGAGGAAATAAGATGCTTTGTAGATCAGTGTGTAGTGATTAGTCTTTTGAATGCTGGGATTATTATATAAGCAAAAAAGGAGGGGGGCACTTATTGTATCTGACAGCTACCACTTATACAGGTATTCTTCAAACTAATGAGAAACATAATGGTGTATTTGTTTATAAATCTTGAGTGAAACTCCTGCATTTTCCACAGGCCAATTAAATGTGATGGAAAAGTAAAGACAACTTTTCTTTTTCTTCTCTCCTAAATTAGAATCACTACAGAAAGAAAAGGTAAAAACATCCAGCGAATATCCTGCCCTACCACTGACGTGCTGCCTTAAATCTTGGAGTCTAGTTCATCTTCAAACAAAAAGTGTATTATATATTTGATATGCAGACACCATGCTTTGTACAGTGTAAACATGTGCTGAGAATAACCAAGGATCCAGAAATCATTGCACACTGATATGACAGATATTACTTGCCATAATGCTATACAAAAGCAGACAGGTTAGGAAAAGCAAGTAGTAGAAAAATCAATTAAACAAACTTCTGAAACCATCACAAAGAAATTAAAAATTCTAAAATGTCCTAAAAACAATAGAGAAGCTGAAACTTAAGTAACAGTTCTGTTCATTTTTTTCCTTTTTCATAAGCAACTAGATCTTGTTTTGAAAACTATGGTCTCCATATATTTTAAAAATTGAACAATCACCCATAAATATTATTGCCCCCTCTGCATTTTCCTCTCCTGCCATCATATGCACATACAAACAAAAGAAACTTAAACTTGCTTAGAAGTTTGCACATAGATTCTACTAATAAGAGTTACGACTCTGTGTGTGTGTGTGTGAAAAGAGAGAAAAAGTGAGGCAACACTTTCAACTTCAGATAAAAGTTTGGAATATTTTACAGACATTCTTCTTCACACATGACACATAACACATGACATTATCCACACAGAAAATGCTTAGGGAAACAGAGAGAGTCATTTACAAACTTCTCTGAACAGTCTGCAGGCTTGATTCAAAACAACCTATTTGCAACGTTATTTGATTATCCCGGACATTATTACGCATTTTTGTTTAGTTTTCTGCACCGTAGCTAATAAGTTGGCTAAGACCACCTGGAGCTAGCTGGAGATCAGAGTGTTTCCAGTCCTGTCTGCAGAGCCCTTTCCCTTACAGACGGACTAATTTGTGTGCAAGCAAGATTTATCATCAGCCTATGCCTCTCTCTCTCACTGGGACATTATCTTAGGAAGTGTTATTCTAAGTAGCAATTCCCCAGTTCAAGTGAAAACACTTATGGAGTCAGCTTATTGAAGGGAAAACTAAAGTATATTTATGAATGTTTACACATAACATATGCACATATTTCTACATGCTATGGGATATAACACCACCTGGACTGAGGCCAGATCTCACTGTTTATATGCACAGAATGTATGGCCTCATTTTGTTCAACTTTTTCTGAATTGCAGGGATAATCTAAGTGTAAATGAGTCCCTGCCTGAGTTATAGCTTTATTGAATTACTTGCAGGGGCAAGTACTTCGTTACGATAACATTTTATAGGTGGAACTTCCAACCAGAAAAGAAAGGGGACATTTTTCCAAAAATTCACTGTTATATTCATATATTAAGTACACTGTGTGGTTCTAGTAAACCCCGTTTTGAAGAGTATATCTCTTCAGTGCTAACTGCCACTAGTGATCCTGCTGTTGCTCCTGAAGCTGCTGAGTACTGCTAAGGAAGTCCTTAAATTCTGGAGTCTCACATGAATTTTTATCGTAGGGCTAGTCCAGGTAGGAGTACTTTACATATTTTTACTTTGCACGATGATAAGTGACTCTACGTAAGTTTTAAGAGCATGGAGAACCTGTTGCCCACCGATGTGGAATCTGCATGGATGCCCTGTCATTCCATTCTTCTGCAATTTCCCTTTATCTTTAGTCTATTGTAAGCTTGTCAGAAACAGTCTTGTATAAATTTTCAAATGTATTGTGTTTTCCTCAAACAAATACCCCTACTTTGTTAGAGGATTGCTGGAAATTTTTAGAGCGCTTGCCACAACCCATTTATGCACTGGATGATTTTAGGTAAAGAAAAATCCAGTTCCAATGGTATTCTACAGATTATTGTCATCTTGAACACCTGATTTGTTGTCTCTATTTGCACACAAATTTTTTGATCCTTTTGATTCTAGCTGAGAAATCAGTATCTATAGAAGACTTGAGGTAACGTCCACAATTTATAGCCAGTATTTTGGCTTTGTGATTCGTGGTGCAGTGTAAAGCATGTCTTTGAATTGGTTTCTATCATCATTTTAAAGCTGCTGTTTTTCTTGTCTTACAGTCACTGCTGAAAAACCTGGAGGTTGTCCAGATCCAAGACTTTTCATAAACATCTTTGATATGAATCTTTTATGACTCTTCTCCACTTGTCTGTGTTATACTGAATAGTGAATGCAAAGACAGTCTCTTCAGATAGTGACTCACAGGAATGCAACATGCAATCCACACAAAGGAAATTTAATACCCTAGCAGCTAATTAAAAAAGCATTACCTTCCACCAGTGCTGACCTCCAGCCATGCAAGAGGATAAAGATGGGTGTCTGTCAATCAAGTTTACCTAGCAAACCCTGGCACAATATTATGATGAATGGACAGATCTAAAAAAGGGTGATATTGCTCAGAACTCTAAGGTACTCTTAATACCATGTTTAAAGAAGCAGAAGGCCTCATCAGTAATTTGAAGCCTCAGCTTGCCTGCTAGGGATATACCAGTGCTAAATTTGCTGGGTACTACAGATACTAGACATGCAATATGTAGAAGGACCATTATAGACATCCATGGGGGATTTTGATATACTCAGCACCAGTGTGTTCAAACCACAACAGTACCTACAGACCTCCTAAAGTCTGTGTGCTCATTTTTCACAGTCTTTCATCATTCCAACAGCAGAATAAACACCAAATCTTAAGTGGTTTTGTGTTCCAAAGAAATTTTATTGTATGTTTGGAACTTTGCAACTGCTGATGCTGGGTCACCCTCCATTTCTACTTTATCATTAATTAAGACAAATACACCTGCCATGTTCGATGTAGAATTAGCATTCATCCACACTGTTCCTGCAATGCATTTAATCCCTCTATCCCCCTGCCCATGTATTTTTTTATCTAGATTTGTATCATGCAGCCTGTTGCCCCAGAGTTCTGTGACAACCCAGCCACAGAGCCCTTTGATACAGTAGGAAAGGGCTTGTAAAAATCCTACCTTTTGTTTTCCTTGAACCACTTAAGAGGTGAGAGGGTAAGCTCCTAGTCATTTATATCAGTTCCATAGTACTTATCTGAACAGCCTTATAAGAGTCTGGGTTAAAATGTGATTTAACAATGCTTTAAGTGAAAATACGAGGAGCAATCACCTGAATTCTGTTCCTATGAGACCTCCTTTCTCTGCACAAGTGCATTCACTCTACATGCAGGATAGCGTAAAGGGATCCTACTGTAAGTGAGAGCAGGAGATACAGGCATTTCATGATGGCTCATCACCTTGTTTCTGAATTTCCTTTCCTGAGTTCCTTTTTACATTACTCAGTTCAGACCAGAAGAGGAAAACCCCACAAAGCAGAACAATTCTCTTTTTGCTATTAGGATACCAAAATATTTGAGTCACACAAGTCTAGGAGTGTGTGATGAGGCAAGGACAATAGTAGGGAGGGAGAGAGGAGTTGGGGAGCAGGATCTCTCTCCCTGTCCCGGTCCTACCATGCCTCCTTCTTCAGCCAGGCCAGTATTTATTGAACTTCTGGAAAAGTGGCAAAGTCCACTCTTTGTCCTTCTTTCCTCTTTCCTCCCACTGAGCAGGGAGTCTATTTCAGTGTGGTCATACTCAAGGGGAGGCCTCTGTAATTATTTTGTCTGTCTTAGCCTGTGGGATAGATACCTGGAGTATAAAATGAACAGCTGTAGCTGTTTCTCAGTCAAATGCAGTGTATTAATGAGACAGAGAGAGTTAGAGGCTCAGTGGGAAACTAATTATATCCAGCAACGGAGAGGAAGGCGATAGGCTCCATATTACTATTTCAGTGAAAATGAGTAAATCTTTCCAGCTGTCAGATCTCTGTGGGGCTTTTTATTCCCTTTAATTAAGATCATTGTAACTGTGTTAAAAGGCAATACTTGGTTCCATCACTATTGATCTACATGGTCAGGATCAAATAATATTAGGCCGGTGCTTGAGAGGATGATGAACAGAGGAGCGTGGCATGATGAACTGAGAAGAAGGATGAGGAAAAATGTAATTGCCACAAATGTAAAGCCTGACAAAAGCTGACTTGCTGTGAGACTTGGTTCATCACCTGAAGGGGGAGAGGTTGACTTTCCAGGGTAACGTGCTGTCCCCGTTGAGGTTCTTGGCCTCCAGGACATGGCGGAAGCAACCACGTCTGGTGGCTGATGGTCAACAGCAGCTCGAGCAGGAGGGCACGGAGGTAACCAGAAACCACAGCAGACAGAGCAGGTAGCATCTGAAACCTGAAAGCAGGCAGACGGGCCACCGCTTCTCTCTCCAGTCATACAACTTTCTGTAGGCTAAACAGAATTGTTCCAGATGAAATTTTCCATGTAAGAGCTGACGTCAGGATGAGTGTTCCTGGGAATTGGCAGCAAAAACAATTCAGCTTTTCTTCAACTATTCTTCAGGCAGAATATATACTCACATATATTTTCATGGCCTTCTCTTTGACCAATATATTGTCAGAGTTTGAAACTTGGTAGAGCGTGCTGCCTTTTGGCATCCTCACGAAAATCTCCCCAAGTGATGCCACCCTACAGACCTTTGACTCGCTGCACTTTGCACATGCTCAGCTGTGACCTCCTGAATTTTCCCAGTTGCATTTCCAGAATATTCCAGTGGCTCCACGCATGCTCCAGGACTCTCTCTGCAATTGCAGCTGTGGGTTCCTGTCTAAGGATACAGTTTCATGATCAGCATAATTTGATCTCACTGTGGGCTGCTACCCAAAAGGGATGGCCCCATTTTCTCTGGGATCCCCAACTGCATTTTCTGAACTCTCCCTTTGCATCAGATCTAGCAACTGTACAATTATGGAAGAGCTCATGGGGATGACAAAAAATTCTTCTTATTTTTTTCTTTCCTTTGTTTTTCAAGGTCAGTGCCAGTTCCAAGTATGCAAACCAAGGGCAATATGCCTGACTCTGGTTTTCTCTCATTGACTGCCCTGCTTGGGCACACACTGCACGGGAGAAGAGAGCTGCTCACAGGGATGTAGTGAGGGCACAGGCCAGATCTGTGGAGGAGGCAGTTGTATAATATACATTTATGAATTAATACATGCAAAAACTTGTGCTAAGTAAAGGAGAGCAGTAAACAATATCCAGGGTATTGGGTCTGCAGACGCTCATCTAGTATATAAGCCACCTGGGTACACAGTATCATACCTATCTGTACGCAAGCAGCTTGATGGCCAGCAGTACAGAGAAGGAATTAAAAATGACTATTATTCGTTCACCAGCACGTACTGGAACAACACCAGGTACTTTACAGATATCTCAGACAAACAAGCCTTCCATGAAGAACTTGCATATTCAGCATAACAAGTATGGGCAATACATTTGCTGTCCTACGCATGGTAAGAGGAACACAGCTTACGGTGCTGAAGGACCCACTCTTTCCCTGGGGTAGTGTTCTTGAGGTTAGTTAGTTTTTTTGTCTTTAACGTTCATCATCTGGGAAAGCCAAATAAAATCGGATGCCTTTATCTGAAACTGAAGCAAAGTACAACAGTGGTCTCCTGTGTGCTTGGAGATATGCCGTGCTTCCCATGCTGCCCTCTGCTCAGCTGCTCGGAGCGGTGTGCAGGCTGGCGGCTGTCACTAGTGCCCTTTCCAGTGGGAAAGGAGAGATATTCCAAAGCTTTGATTTGATGTGGAGCTCTCAGTGGGGAAAGCAGTGCTCTGCTTGCTCAATGCTGTCCGTTAAATTCATCTATTCATCACAAGATTTTATAGCAAATTACTCCCAGGGGATGACCTTGATTTCTAGCAAAATGACTGGGAGAAGCAGCTTTTAATTGTTTTCTGCATATACAAAAACACAGTCATAGGGAAATAATGCACACACACGCACAAAACCCAAAGGCAGAACAAGAAATACGTCTTTCAATATATTACCTAATCCAATTCAGAGGAACTCTCTGAGTACAAAGGCTGGGCTGGTGTGATATGATTCGAGCATATGGATATAAAGAAATGCTAAAAGAAATGGAATTAGGTAGCTTATTTATGTTCTCCTCTACCCAGTGCACAGCATCGTTATCATTTTATCAGGATCCCCTGGCACTCCTGATGAAGTGTGAGCAGATTGACTCACCAAAGCCACAGCCCAAATGAGCCTTTACTCTCTGATGTTCACAGACAGCTTGTGAAACTTTCCAGTTGATGTCGAGATGTCCTCTGGGAATACTACAAGGAGTTCAGGAAACCTTTTTTTTCCTTCTTTCTTCCTTTTCCTCTTTCTTTACCATGATGTCTTATTTTACAGTGGAAGGGCTAAATCTCACTATGGGAAATATGAACTTGTGATAAAAACAAGGGTTAAAAACCAAAAAGCAACTTTCAGAATTTTTCCGAATCTGATCCATCACTAACAGCAGTGAATTTAGGATCATTCAAATTCCATGCTCATTTTTGGGAAGGGGGAGGTGAGACACTTCAAAGAGTTAAATCCGTTGTCACAACACAGCTTGCCTCAGATCTGCATTCTGATATAAATGAGACCTACTCCAGTGCTATTCGGTGGCTCAACAAGATATTTGTCAGTATTATCAGATGATTGTATCTTTTGTAACAGTTCTTAATATCTGCTAATTAGGAGTCATTTATTGAATTTCAGCAGTACTGAGGAAAAGAAAAAGAAGTTTTGAACAAGGTGATAAGGTTTTAGCTTTACCTTCAGGCTGTGAGTTCAGTGTCTCGCTATCGCTCCTTTGTGGTCCATCAAAAACTCACTCCTGTTGAAAACAACTGCAAAAATATACCACCAGCATCAAATATTGTCAGAGCTAAAAGGGATATCCACCCTGTAGGCTTGTGTCACCAAAAAATTGCACAGCATCTGGCACATGAATCAAACCTCTTTGGTCTTTAAACAAGGACACCCGAGTGTGTTAATGTGGCTGTTATCTCCACAGTATGAATAAAGTGTAAGAAGTTCAGTAATTTACTGCAACAAAAGACCTCCAACTGTAGCCTCARATCTACAATCAGGTTAGCTCTCGTCTATGCTACAGTACAAAGCCATGTTTAAACAATTACAAAACCAAAAATATATTGTAACCAGAACATCCAATGTTGTTGGCTTTTCTGTCATTCTTTTTTTCAATACAGATGAGTCCCAAAGGACAAATGTAGTTGATGAAGACTGAACCAAGGTCGGTATATATATATAACAGTAGAGAGAAAAGCCACTCTCTTTCTAAAGAAATGTAAACAGATCTTAAACTTGAAGTTGAAGGCATCCTTTTTTTTTTACTAAGTACCAGGGTGACTTAGTTTGCCAGCTGTTCATTTCCATCAGTAATTCATGAGCAAAAGCAAAGAAAACACTTTTCAGGAATGCTTCTCTGCCCAGATAATAAGCCATTATTTTAACTCAGAAGGCTCTCAGGAAGGACAGGGGAAAATAAGCCCCTAAGTCTGTAAAATGCTGCACAACATTCAAATAATGAACGTTGCTTCTCACATCTAAGATATGCTGAGGTTGTGATGAAAGATTGGTAAGTGGTTTTTAGTCCACTGAGGCCCAAACCCTTGTTTCTGGATTTCTTCTGTAGGTAGGGATATTATTCCTAGCTGGGAAATGTAGGCAGTTTTCCTTTCTCTTCTGCTTCTGGTGCAAGTGATTTTCAAGGGGAAACCTAAACTAGCAAGTCTTCACCACCATCCCCTCTTTCCAAACAACATCCTTATTTCTAGGTCTTTGTCAAAAAAGCAAGTGACAAAATAATTGTCAATACTTTGTGGATTTTTTTTTTTAAAATCCCATAACTCCAGCAACTAACAGAAACTGAAGACCAGATAAACCATTTATTAAACCAACCACAGGACCTATTGGGGTCCTTTGGAGATTTACATCCTTCTCCCTTTTAATTCAACCTTTTAAACAGCTGAATTGTGAATCATTTCCATGTACCATTACCTAAGTCTGCTTTCCACAGTCCGACTTGCCTTGGCTGCTCTCGGAGTCCAGGAGGACAGCTGCCCTTCTCTGGGATGAGGGTCAGGGACTGGGGAGGAGGAGAGGCATAACAGTCGTGCAGGCTGGTACTGGCTCCCTGCCACCCACCTGAGACCAGAGGCTGTGATATGACTCCCACCACCCTGACTGACCTGCCTCGGCATCCTCCCATGGGAGATGTGATCTGAGCTGGAGCTAATCCTCCCCCACTGTTTTAATCAGTCAGGTCACTGCAGGGTTTGGGGCACACAAAACACTCCAGAGCTGCAGCAGATTTCCAGTCCCAGCTGTAGCATTTTGCCTTGCAATTCAGGGTGGTTCTCAGCCCAGAGAACGCCGTGGAGTTCGTGTGCCAGGACAGAGCTGCTGGGAAGGCCAAGCCTTTCGTGCTCCCAGTCCCACGGCGACAGTAAATCAGAGCATTCAGTATTTCCTTCTGCAGAAGAGCAGGTCCCTGCTGCTCATTCACAAAAATGCTGCGAGTCCTGCTAGTATGAGCAAAGCCACCTTTCTCCGTCATCCGGCATCCCGGACTGGCAGTGGGTTGGTCTTGTACTCGCAAGGAAGGCTGTAAGAGAAGTTCATCTGCTGCACCTGTTAGAAAAAAGTCCTGAAGGCAAGCAAAGATGTTGGAATGATCTCTCGTGTCACAGGCAGTGGCACTTCAGGAATGATTTCATATGCCAGCCAGACTCCAGCTTCCCTGATTCCTCAGAGTCTTGTCATGGCTCGCATACACCATGTGGCACCAAACATGAAAAACTGGAGACCACTGATCAACCTGCTCCAGAGAGTGGATTTAGGACATTGCGCATTAAATTGTTTTTTCTTTGGTAGGCTTCTTGGCTTGCTTATTTGCTTGTTTATTTGGGGCTTGTTCCATTCCCTCTCTCGCCCTTCTCCATACCTTCACTATGTTTTCAGGCAACTTGACAGAGTCTGGGACATATTGAAAATACTAATTAATTTATGGTTAGACTGCAGCCTTGATTTTATGGGGGGAAAAGGCAGCACACAGCTTTCCTACATACAGAAAAAATAAGGGACCAAGTGGTGATCCTGAGATTAACAGGCCATGGTACAACAGCAGTAAAAACGTGTCCCTGTAAAGAACTATGGCCTAATAACCCACAAGTCAGCATATGCTGGCTCAGAAGACAAAACAACAGTGAAAAGTGATAACACTGAAGATGTAGGAACTTGCATGAGATTTCAAAGGAGTATGAACTACCAGAAGGAAGAGTCTGAAGGAGATAGGAAGAAGGTGATCAGAACATGCACCACCACAGTGCCAGCAGCACACATGCACTATGTCTGCAAATAATTATCCTAATTAGAAGAGAGTTTATTTTTAGAAACTAGGAGCCGCCTTATTTTGCTATCCAGAATTTAGTTACTGAAGGGGGATCATATAATGTATATGCAAAGCCTGCTTTGACACAGCCTTGTTACTTGACTGGCTACACGTGTGTTATCTGTCACAAAAAATTAACATTTTGTAATTAAAACATATCCCCTCCAGGCATCATTTGTGTCATCCACTCACATGACAGCTGCAAAGAATTTTCATTGCAGTGACAGTCACAAAGTAAGGATGTGCAGCAGAGTTTAACACAACTGCAGAGCTTAACACAACTATATTAATTTTTAAGCATGTTGGCTGCTTGCTGATTTGTGAGTAATGCAAATGTTTTGTTTAGTGGGCTGAGCTCAACAAGAAAATAATCGGTTTCCTAGTGGACATGGAAATTTTTGGCTTTGAATTCTGATGCAGCATCTCTTCTGTAGCACAGAATTTTGTAGTTTAGACAAGAGTATTTCTGGGTCAGGAAGAAAGCAGACTTTATGTGTTTGTAATGGAAATTATACCTAGAGAGCATGAATTAATATTTCTACCTAGATAAAAGTAGGTACAGCTTTATAAAAATGCAGATAATATCTATACTAGTAATCACTGTAAAGACACAGTACCACCATGCTAATGACAAAGTATCAACATACTACCACATCTCGTACTCAGACCCTCTGCAAAGCTGAAGTTTTGCACATATGAAACTGCTACACACTGGAGACTTTGGGTGGATAATTCGCAACTTTTTAGAAACTCGTATTTCATTCCCTTATCATTTCTTTACTGCCTGATCTCTTAGTGAGAAGTAATGCACCCAGAGTAACTGCAAACATGAAAAGAGAAACAAGTTAGACCATAAACAACAAAATAACTGTTAGAGTAATCAGGAGAGAGTGCAGCCCTAGTATGAAGGGAAGAGACTGTGTGACCGTGATCCATTGCATATTATCAAAGCACCCACAGTGTTAGCCTATTCTGTTGGCAGAGGGGGGGAAATGCTAGAGTAGTCAATCCACATTTGGCATTGGTGCCTTCCCTCGTGGCAGATGGCCATGTTGCATCAGAAAGCTGGAGTGTGATGCGTGGACAAAAAGTAGTGCACACTAAACCATCTTTGGTCTGGTCTAAAGCCATGTGCACCCATCTACCGGACAGAAAGAGAAGTTGCTGCAGACATGATACCCACTTCTGCCTGCCAAATCATCTCTTCCTTGAGTTACCCCATTCTCAATGGCAGGTGGCATACTTCACAAGTATTCACAAATGAGAAGGTAGCGAGGGGTTCTGCATTTTGCCCCTGTGCCATGAAGGCATGAAAAGATCCTGAACAGACTCTGGCCAGGAACTGGTTAAAACTCCACCCCAAGCAAGCACCACTCTTTCCTGCTACTATCTGCAAGGGTGGACTAGAACTGGTGGCTCTAGAAATGCCAGTAAGTTGGTTTGCCTGAGTTTTGCCTTCTGGAGCTGATAATCAAGAACATTGCTGCTAAAGCTCTGTCTTTTAGTTACACATATGTCACAAGTGCTATAGTGTAATTCAGGCTTCATTATTTAGACTGCCTCTGGGCTCAGCAATGCAGAGCTTACTTCCTGGTCCCCCCCGTTGTCCTTAGCACATGTCCCATGGGATCCGCAGGATTTAGGAGTGTGGAGAATGGAAAATCCTCCCCTGAACCACTCAGTACAGACCCTCTGGTTACCTGAAGGAATGAATTCCCCTGTGTGTTTCCATCCACATTTAAAAAGAGACAGAAACACGCAAATGCCCTCTTTGAGAAGGTAACCATAGCAGACTGAGGGTGGGAATCAAGGACTGAGTCCTGAGGTCCCTGGCAAAGAAATCCATGTTACCTTCTGACTCATTTTCCCCCTTGCTAGGCTTGTCTTTCCCCTGGTTTTGAAGGATTACGTCGATGATTGCAAAGTACTTTACAGGATGCTTTAAGTGTTAATCATTAAGTATAACTGAATGGGCTGTGTGGGGCTAATCATAGTGGGTGCCCTATTCAACAGGTAGTAATTTTGGTATTTTAAAGACAATCCTAAGAAGTGCACTATAAATTGCGTAGCTATTGACATCGTCATCAGCATTGGTTAAAGATTCACTTCCCACACATCTTCCAGACTGTGAAAATTACCCATTTATTGAACAAAGTACTAATGGCAGAGATGGATACTGGATGGTGGGTTTTAATCCCCTCAGAGTCCATCCTGGGCCAAACTTGCCTATTTCTGTTAGAGGGGAACGAACACAGCATGCTTTTATTCCTTCTTACACTTTTCATCTGAAATTCACTCAAAATTTCTCCCTTCTGTTCTAAAGTGGGCTTGAATGGGCCACAGAATCCTGTTGTGTAAGAAAAGCAGAATCCCCTGAGGTGGTGAAGTGAGAGGTGTGGAGGACAAGGAGGTATCTGGATCAAGCCTTCCTCCATTGTTCTGCTCTTCCTCACAGGCTTTCTTAAGAGGCGTCTTTTAACGTCCTGCCCCCAGGTAGCTTTTCAGCACATCAGCTCTCCTGTGCTGGGAGTGCTTCCTAACATCTGTTTCAGATTTGTTGCTCCTTTGTTTCCATTTATGTCCCTTCTCAACCCTTATTGTTTTCCAGCCAAAAAAATTAAATAGTATAGAAAATGCCCAGATAGGCTAAGACTGGTGTATGTGTGAGGTAAATTTTATTTTAATTGTTGTTTTCTATCATATTAAGCACAGGAGGTTCAGCTGCTTTGTTGACAGGAGAGAGAAGATTTTTATCTATCTGTCTTCATTTAACAAAGCAAAGCCTGTAGAGAGGCTCCATCTTTTATAGACCAGCTATTGCAGCCAGAAAAACACAACAAGGTTTTGAGCTCAGAGCCCTCATCACATCACACCTCTACCATCAAATCAGCACTACTACAGCAAAATGAACTGATTTAGAAATGAAGCAATTTCTTATTGTAATGAGTCTCTTGATTACTGCAGTCCTCGCAGGATGACAGTCCCGTGGGAGCTGCACCTTAAGGAGGTCCTGGTACGCATCTTTCGGTCTGGTTTTCAGATTATACTGGGGCTCCCATTAGTGAAGGGCTGATCAATGAGTACCCAGATGCTGAATGAAAACACTGGAATTTTTTTTGGCTCCTCATGATTACCGAATATCAGAACTGTTTTGCATGATGTTAAAAAAATAAGATGGGAATGGAAGTGCTTAGTTGTTACAGTTTATGGAAGCAATCCAGTCAATGCAAAATGGGAGCTTAATCTTGATGCAGTATGATAAACAATTAAAAAGTAAAGATTTAGATACTGTACCTAACAGATAAACATTGTACAAAATAACCTATACATGTGCAAAGCAAGACAACAAAATAAATGCATGTGTACAGCTAACAGATCTCTTCGATTTCTGTTCATGTTCACCCTTTATTGCTGATGATAATTTCTTTTTTTCTTTTCCCATTCTCTAAGCTTCATGCATCCGTTTCTAGCTCAGTCACCTATACCTGCCGAGATGAGAGGTAGGTGGCAGAAGTTAAAAGTGGAATGGGTCTCTTGCAGTTTCCCAGTCCAGAACATTTAATGTATACTAAGATGGTGCATGAAAGTTTAGTATGTGGCTTATGCTTTGGGGAGCAGRGGTCATCTGGCAACCAAGAGGAGTAAGCACCTCGCTGTTTGCAAGATCATACTGTTTTTTTCCAGTGTAGCATGTCTAGTATTTAAGCTTTGCTCTGATTCCATACGTTGCTCCAAGCCACATCCCGTTCAATGGAGTTAGCAGAGCCTCTGTGTAACTTCTCTGTGGGGCCATTTTTATGTTCCACGCTGGTAGGACATCAATAGCTCTGTACCACAGACGTGGTTTTGGCTGGGGTGTGGAGTTCGGAGGCAGCCTCCAAAGCAACTTGCTGCATTCTTTGGCAGTCAAACTACAGAAGCATATGGCACTGAGTTACTTACTGGATAATATTAAAAATAGTATAAGGCTCTGCCTTTTAACTGAGCAACTATATTGCTGCTCATTAAACACTTCAGAAATGTCCATCTTCATAAATATAAAATATAGAATTACATATGCCAAAGAAAGGCATTATTACAGTTCCTTAAAATGAAATCTTCCAGGTTTTAAAATGCTTAGTAATACTGGCCTGCTGACATCCTTCTTGTGACCTTAAAACAATTTTTTGTTGTTTCCTTTAAATAATTTAGTGAGTGATTGCTCAGTGATGATGTTTAAATAAAAACACAATGTGATAGTTAATCTGCAAGACAGATGCTATTAATATTGGATGGATGTAGTTTCAGAAGTATTCTGCCTGAATCTGAAGTACTAAGCTGGATATAAATAGTGGTGGATTTCCCTTATGTGGAAAATGTAATAGCCCTGTTAAGCATGTCTTCACTGCAGAGTCAGGCAGTATGTTGGCCCTCGGCTTTGAGTACCAGCTTTAGCTGAGACGAGGTGCGAGGAGCCAGGCTGCCAAGCTACACCGGGCTAATGAATCCTCATTAGCTTGGTGCTCCCCTAGATATTTCTGTTGGCCTTCGCAGGGCACCTCCCCTAATCCTTTCTCACTGCAGCAAGTGGAGTTGTTCCAAACCTAACTCTTTGGGGCAACAGTATCTTTTGGGTATAAGGAGGGAAGCAGGAGGCAGGGAGTGATGAGATGACCCTGAGCACCTTTGAATAGCTGAGTTATGTAGCCTAACCATAATCACTTCAAATGAAGTAATCTGGATCTGTAGCAATGAACAGTGGCTAGTGATGTCCACAGCATGGCCTTGGGGAGAGGTTCCTCTAGCTTAAGGTCTCTAACCAACGGCAAAGGAACAAACGTGATGCCTTCACGAGCTTTAGCTGTTTCCGAAAAACTTCTGTGCTTGTGAGCTAGGTCTTCACCAGTAAACTGGGAAAATGAGAAAGTGGAATGAAGGTGAAAAGCTGCCTCTAACTTCTCTTTTCAACCTCATCATCCCGCAGAGACTGACAGTGTCACAGTTTGTGTGTGGGCATGATGAATGGAGTAAAATGCAGAGCTGAAATAAGAGTCAAAAAATAACTCCACTCTGAAGACGTATTGTTACAGGGGGCTGTTATATGGTCAGGTCACTGTTCCCAAATGCCCATAATTTCAACATAAGATAGAAGAGATGTTTCTGTGTATGTATGTGCCAACAAAATGCTGGCAGGTATATACTGTCTTCTTTCCAGCCCACCCTTCTTTCTGCCCTAGAGGGAAGAAATGTTATAACTGCTGCTACTTTACTTTGTAGGCTATACCCACAGCTACACATTCAATTATTTTTAAACAGTTCCAGTTACAATTCCTATAATGGGCTCCATTTTTCCCTTTGTCCTTTGTTTTTTGACTTTTACTTACAAAATAAAAGACAGATCAGCTAAGGATCTTTGTTTAAATACTATTGGCATACAGTAAATTTAGTAATACTGGAGTTAGTCCTGGAAGGATGTTAATAACATTACTCATATTACCTATGCACTTAATAAATTTTTGCTGGCTACTGCGGGGTGCTCTGTAGCTCTAGAAACTTATACTTTAAGCTAGGGAGGTTCCCAGCTCAGTAGTGGCTGATCCAGCCATTAGTTACTGCCTCAAGTTTGGGAGATGCAGCTGCAGTTTCCTTGCTTTACCAGAGACATCTTTGCACAAAGYACATGGGCTAAAGTCTAACACAGGCTTTAGCACAGGTTTTTCTGTACTCAGGAGGTCCAGAGCTGCTACCAAAAGCAGCAGTGCAGTCAGCAGAGGTGCCACACGAGGACCCAAGGCAGGGCACACATGTGCTGGAACTGCCCCAGCCGTCTCCCCTGACACAAAAGAAGAAAATACTTCATTTTTAACACAGGAAGGTGTCTGTTTTAGGATTTGATTGGTGGTGGCACAAATGCTTCTGCTGGCACACAGAGAAGGGCAATGCTGGGGTGGGATGAGAGGAAGACAGGGCTGATGCTTTTGCATCAGTGGCAGCATTTGTGAACCAGGAGCCACTGCTCCCCTCTGCCCCACCATCGCGTCCGTGAAATGGGGCAGTAATACTCCTCTTCCCCACAGGACATTTGAGGATCAACACATTCCTGCTGCTGAGGCACTCAGGTGTAAGGAGATATACGAGTATAAGCTAGATCAGGCCTCCATCGGGAACCTGGGGAATGTATTTCAGCTGTTTGTCTCACATGACTCAAATCAGAAACCTTAGAAGTTTTCTTCAGCCCCCTGCTGTGTCATTTTCAGGATAATTTGATCTTTTTTCTTCTTCCTTGCAGTTCCTTTTAAATATTGGGACAATTCTGAAAATAAAAATACTGTGCAGAAGAAAACTTTTCAGTACTTTAACATATTCTATTTTTCCCAGTATTTTGGCCAAAAGCAGTCTCATAATTTCATACTAATCTTCTCGTCACCATACAAAAAATCTGACATATTTCACTGAGTTTATTGTCTCCTGAAAAATATTCTCTGAGTCATGTAGGATGGAGGCCAGTCTGAAAATCTCTGTTTAAAGACTTCAATTTTTTATCATTATGAATAATGATGGTGGTATTTACAATTGGTATTTGCACTACTGAAAGTTGTGACAAGGCAAGTGTTTTTGGAGGCCAAGTCCAGAGTTAACACCTGAAGCATTTTTCTTGGTGAAAGAAGCTGGGAATATTCCTACAGAGAGAAACTTTGGAGTTCTTCTAATACAGAACTTCTGCACAATGAAGTTAATTCTTCTGCCATTAGATTTGCTTTTCTTAGACACCTTTTACAGTCTCCCAAATCCTGGTCTGAAAATCATTGTTGTAGGGAAACAGGCTGCATAAACCCACACATTTCTACTGGAAGAGCTGGAGCTTAAAATGGGTGAATCACATTTAGTAACTTGACAAAACTGAATGACAAATGTGTTATAAAACTTCATTTTTCCCCAGAGTACATCTCATTGCTATATGTAAACATTAGCAATATATATTAATATTGAATATGTACATGTTACAGCTGGTTGAATGATTCATTGCAAAGAATACCTACAAATGTAAGCTATCTTTCTGCCAGTAAGTCAGCCTAATTTCTACAAGTACATTTCTTTTTTATAATATTTACCAAAGACTTTCCAGCAATTGATTGTACATGGTATTTACAAACTATTCGGTATGACTAATGCCTTGCATTTTATTATCATTCATTCATTGCTGCTCAGATGGAGGACCTGAAATTTATAGCAAGTTTATGTAGATAAAGTACTTGGCATTTTTTTTCCTACTGTAGCTTTTGTAGCTAAAAATCATTAATGTGGCAACAATGGTCATTTATTGCTTTATGCTGTTTCTAAACAGAATACTCGGATAAAGATGCACATTTTTCTTATTAAAAGTTTTAGTTCTTCATGCACACACAGTCTTCTACCTCCATTTTGCACCAGAAATATTAAAAAAAAAAAAATATATATGTACTTCTTGTAGAGGTTTGTATTTGTGTCACTCATACAACAAAAATTCAAAGGTTCATGTTGTTTTTTTTCATAACTTGTTTGCCAGAAAGTACCAGACTAACATAAGCAACAAGTCAATCTCTTGAAATGCTTTTTTCCACTCTTATGATACATTTCAAAGCTAATCTGACAACATTTTTATGTGACATGGTTGTCAGTAGGAAAAAAAGAAAGGCATGGGAAAGCAGTGGGAAAAACCTGAAAATAAGAGACTTCAATATATTTGGGAACAGCTGCTAGTGAGATACGTGTGTGTACAGGAAATACACTGCCCTAAAGGATCAGGATTTCAATAGAGGTTGGATAACACTTTAAGGTATACTGTGTGGTGTCTTTACTGTTACTGTATTTACAAAGAGAAACACAGAAGACATCAGCTTGATGAAGCAGATTGCAAATGAAAGGAAAATTACAACCTTCTCTAAGAAAGTTGAATTAGGAGTCCGTGAACAACTAAGAAATTAAAGCCCCCTTTCAAGAGGATAATTAAGCGAATAAGTAACACCACCCATTCTGAAGCAATGGTTAACACGTAGCCAAATCACATTGCGGAGGCTTGCACAGAGCTCTGAAAAGTCATCTTGAAATTTCAGCACCCACTTTGAGCGCTTCCCTGGGTGAAAGCTAGTGACTGACATTGTATGATGGGCCAGTGAGAATGGGCCAGGAACAAAAGCCTTTCCAGTTCTGGCCTAATTAATATATCTACTATCTATTTTTGCTTCTAATTTTCACTGAACTCTCCACTGTGGTGTAATTATTATTACTACACTGAATTATTTAGTAGTATGGAGGAATTTTCTTAGTTTAGTTACATGGTCTTTGTACAATTGATCAAAACACTCAGTTTGCAACTGCATCACAAATTGTCACACATTTTGAGTGAACTAGCAGCAAGATGTTGGCTGTTTGTTTCGCAGTTATTAGAGTTGCAGAAGCAGTACAGACTTCTGAATAGCCTGGAGATAGTGCTTAATGTGACATGAAAACCGCCGAGAATTTGTGTACCAGGACTCAGTTACTTACCAAGCTGAAACTGTCAATAACTTCCTACAAAAGTTGTATGTTTTAAATAAAAAGGCTGAATTAAGAAGGTTGCATGTGTCTTAGTGCTGCAAAGTACATTTTGAAAATCCACTGAAGGAATTTAGTTGCTCCGCTCTCCGATGTTGATGACAGCGCACACCTCTTTTTGAAAAATCACTCCCTGTGCTTTGCATATGGTAGAGTCCTCCAGCTCCGTAATCTCCCAGAGTGTATTGTTATTGCATTTTTGACAGCTGGTTCACATACCAATAGTGATGTAACCCAGCTGACCTTATAGCCTTTGCAGGTCATGCATGATTCTTGTATTCACAGTTTAATAAAGCTAGGAAACAAGACTTGCAGAGAAATACATCCTTCCCTGGGCAAAGCAGGTTGCAGCAGCTCTAAATTGATTTAATGATATAATGGAAACAGCAAAGTATCTATCTGTGTCAAATTGTATTTTTTTTTTATGATAGTAAACCACCATGTGGATTTTGATTCCTTCTCAGAAGAGAATATCTAGGGAGTCACAATGGACGTGGCAGGTAGAAAATGAGTCTTTCTCATTTCAACGCTGGCTCATTTATTTTTACATGATTTAAAGTACATGATTTTGTCATTTCTTTTGCTTCCCATCTCCCAAAACACAGTAACTCTCCAAGTCTAAAAATTACTGAACAGAATTGGCTTTGCTGCTGTTAAATGACTCCAGAGTGACCAAAAATTCCTTTAGATAGTCCTCATCATCTTTTTTTTTTTTTTTTTTTTTTTTTTTGGTGATCTGTTTTCTGTTGGCTGTTTCTCAAAATTTCCTCTGTTAATGTTAGTTAGGTTTGTAGAATGTTTGCACAGAGGATTATATGAAGTCATATACAAACGTGTTGCCTTACTTTGCTCTAAATAAAAAAGAGAAATTTAAGTTTGTGTTGATAAAGGTAGTTTCAGATGTGCCTTTGTGCATTACGAAATACCATAGGAGGCTACACCTGCTCTAGACCAGGTTTTGAATAAATGAGACTTGTGGACTGTATGCAAGCGAGATGTTCTTCTACTTCTCTCTGCTGTATGATCATGTTTTTATTCATCCACTTCAATGCCTGGGATGGTGGAAGATGTTAAACACCCAGTAGCATGGCTGGAGTCTGTGAAACAGCCTTTACCTTGAGTTGGCCTGACTGTTGGAGTGGAAGGGAAGTTGGAAGACACAAAAGAACAGTGACAAAGGAAGACAGAGAGGAGCAAGAGCCACCAGACAACTCCTGACAGCTCAGTGCATTGCACTGACACGAGACACTGATGACTTCATTACTGACTAACTTTCTTCTAAGTGGAACTGATATGCCTGCACTCTCAGTGCAGGGAAGTAGTTTAAATGCCAAAATAATTCAGCAGGCTCTGTCCACTTTATTTTTCCTCAGCTATCTAGTTGTGAAGGTGTAAATATTGTAACCCCAAAGGGATTTTAGGGATCATTAGTGGCATGGAAGTCTGAAGACATGAGTGACGCTTGGCTGAAAGCCTGCGACTGATTGGTAGCCACAAATGTGGTTTTGAACTACAGAAGAGGAGTGAGATCATCATCATTAGGAAGGAAAAGAAAGATGGAAACAAGATGACTTTTTTCACAGGGAATTCAAAGATTTGTACCTTTGCCTTCAGATTTGTACCTTTGTACCTTCTTCCTTTGCTGGAAGAACATTTTAAAAGATAAGGGAAAGAAAATGGACATATCCACAATAAAATTTAAAAAACCCCAAAGACTAGAAAGATTGACAAAGCCACGGGTAACACAGTGAAACTTCACTAACCTTCAGTTAATTTGTTCTTATGTTCCTATTAGTGAAGCCAAAAAGATGTTTTTTCAGCAGTATTTATTTCACTAAACTTATAAAGTATAAATGAGAGCAGGAGGAAGAAAGTAGCTAAGTAGTTGACTTCTAGAAATAATTTCCGGTCACAACACAGTCACTTTATGAACTGTTTTGAAAAAAATAACCTTCCACCAAAATCACAGTATATAAAATACTTGTCTATGTGCTGAAAAAATCCTCACTTTACATTTCATTCTACAGGGTAAGCTGCTTAAGTCCAACTTTAACCTTCAGAGCACGACAAACAGCTGTCCTTTAAAAAAAAATTAAAAGCTCTCTAAACTAAAGTAGGAACAAGGAAGAAAGAAGTAACTCCTTTTACTTGATGAAAGAAGAAAAAGAGAGGGAGTGAGGGAGTAAATTAAGTTTCCTTGAGGTCATGTAAGGTTTTTCTTTATCAATTTGCTCTATCTACAGCTTCATTCACTCTGTTTTCACGCATTTCACTAGTGAAACTTCGCAGGAAAAACAAAAATGCAACTCCTTTTCCCCAAAATAATAGCTATAAGAAAGAGAACTACTACAGTGAAATAGGTTATTACGCCAGGAACAAGGGTCTTCCCTGAAGTCAAAGGGAAGTTGCACTAAATGAAAGACAATTGACTACACTAGACACTGGACCAAGCACTGTATGCTGTTGAGTTATAACAATGTATTTTCAGCATAAATCTGAAGCCTAACCTGGCCTTTACAATAGTTTGGAAGTAATTAACAGTCTGATCCTGACTAAGGTGTTTGGGGAAGACATCACTGAAAGCCCAGGTTTCTTCTCTTCTCTTCTCTTTTCTCTTCTTTTCCATTCCAGCCTCTAACAGAATTAAAAGGACACAAAACAATGCAAATGAAGCCTACAGGTCACTTATCAAACCCCCCCAAAGTCAGGCTGCTGTGTTTTGCCCTGCCCTGCTTAGCTGACCCCAGGACTGGGAGGGCAGTGAAACCAGCCATAGAGCAGGCAGCAAGAGGATTATGGGGACACAGAGATGGGGTGTTTTCTGCACCTAAGATCTTAGTTCCTGAAGAGGAAAGTATGGAATCTTTTGATGTGAAATTGGAAGCTGAGATGAGGGTGTATTTGAATGAGAAAATGGCTTTAACTTTTGAATTTGGACATTGTCCAGAACTTCAAAATGAAAGCGCAGAATTTACTAACGCTAATTACTCTAGAATTTACTAACGAAATTCATAAGTGTTCTGAATTAGAGCAGGATGGTGTCCCCTTTATGTCTTTGTCTTGTAATTTAATTGAATTTGCCTCCTTTGGAAGTACTCATTAGGGCATGGCATAAGTTATTTACTGGGTCCATTCACCATAGCACATGAAGATGATAACACAACTCCAGAGACTCTAGAGAACAAAGAAAGCAGTAATACCAGCTGATCTTTCTAATTTTTTTCTTTCCCAGTTTGAATCATTGGACTCATTGGGAATCACCAGCACAAGCCCAAGAGCTCCCTCCTGTTCAAGGGAGCATGTAGATGCATTTCAGGGCATATAAGTAGGGGAGGGAAAGCCAGCTTCACAGTGTGCATGTCTTTCCTCCAGCCATGCCAAATTATCTCTGACCTACCCAAAGGGGTCTGGAAAGCCAAGAGGGAAGGGTATCTACTGCCACCTTCTCAGGTTAGAGCGGGGGATACTTAAGACATCCTGTCTGGATGATTGCAGCAGACTCTTGTCTCCTTTGCCCTCTGTGTGACGCTGGTGTGACACTGGTGACATGACTGATCCCCTGGGCCGTGTACACAGAGAAGTTTTGTGTGCCAGCACTGGGCAAGCATTCAGAGCAATTTAAAAAACCTTTAGCTTATATGAGATTCAGGCCAATGATGGCTAAATCGCATATCAGCCTCATCCATCTAACTGATGTGTATTTGGGTTGATCATCTCACCTGCAAAACTCACCTATAAAAATGAGCCACAGAGATGCCTGCATCGCCCCCACCTTTGCACAGCCCCCTGCCTAAGCTTCAAAACACTGGCTGGGTTGTCAGAACAGGCTAAACTGCAGTCCTTGCTGAGTGTTTGTGCTCTGGTGAAAGGAAGCCTTCTAGCAATAGATTGTATCATTGCCTTGGATGACTGTTGGCACAGGTCTTCCCCAAAGCACTTCTCAAACATAACATAAGCCCTCACTGTAATAAAATAGCAGGACTATATGTTTCCTTGCCTTGAAGTCAGCTAATGACTCTGTAACCTCTCCAGCCAGTAATAAAAAAAGGACTAAATGTCTTTTGAATCTGACTGCAATTTTGTGTCATAGAAGAAAACAAGTTTCTTGCAAAGCAGCAGGTAATTATTACTGAGTAACAGGTAAAGGAAAAGGCTGTATAGCAAGGGGAAGGCCACACTAAGACAGCAAAAAGTTACCATCTTTGGGAGTTGTCTTGGTCAAAAAACCCAAACATAAATAATGAATGAATCCTGCAGGTGGGACTGCTGATGCTCTGGTATCATAAAGTTTTGTCATGTCCAGAACTGCCACTGTCAACACCTACAGTGAAGAGATTGATTTACATCCAGTGAATGCACTAGCAACCTAATAATAACAATATGTTTTCCAAATAGGTCACTCTGGAAAACCTGGCTTTATTATAATTATATATGCTTCTTGGACCTACTGGCATCTTGAATCATGGGATCATAGGCTACACTCTCATAAATCACATTGTATTGCTGATTTTATACATATACTGTGGTTGTAATTTATGTGTCGGTTTATATTTATTCTCCTGCTTGACATTATTCTCCAGTTTAAGAATGATTTATGTATTTTTTCCAGTGTTATTTTGACCTTAATAAAGATTGTCTTACTACAAAGTCAGTTATTAGTATATGGACCTCTTGGGCAAAGGTCAGAGGAATATGACCCACATTTTTCAGGAGCCCCCATCTTCTGGGTTCTTTGTTTTCTGAGTTCACCATGGAGGCTAAGCCATACAGATCAGGTCTCATGGCCAAAGCAGTGGTAGGAAAGATGCCTTTGAGGAATTTTAATCTTTGGGGAATTGCCTTCCCCAGAGGCACAGGTACAGCCCTTTTTGAGTTTGTCCTCTAGACCAAAGCGGTGCTGCCCCAGCCTTGCTCCCACAAATTCTCTGTCCACCTGACATTTTCTTTGTTTCCGGTGGGGTTCTCAGCAAGCAGCTTTACAGGTCCTTGCAGAAATCCTTCACTCTCTGGTATCTTGGGATTTCAGGACCTCTTTTACTGCTGCTGGCACTGAAGGGAATTGAGAAACTTGGTCACTGATGATGATTCTTCTCATTAACTTAATCCATTTGAAAGCCTCCAGTTTTATATAGGGTTTGCATGCCTGATTGTTGAAGATGGCTTAATTCAGGCAAGATCCTCAGAGCCTGCATTTTGGAGATGTTAAGTGCTACAACTTGAAGTCAGTGGGAAGTTCCACAAGGTCAGCTCACTTGAACAAGGCCTATGAAAATTGGCTTTAACTGTCCCACAACAAGCTGAAAATATAGAAATACACATCTGAAAAAAGAAAGTATGTTTTGTTTTTGAACTTAATTTTAGCAGGGATTGAATACTTTGAGAAATAAATTCCACAGATAGTCAAGTCTATTATTCAAGAAGAATTTCTAATTTCTCTCTGCTCTCAGCAAGCAAATGCACGTTCAGCCATGTACAGAAAGAAAAACTGATTATATTCTTAAGGCTTAAATAAAAACTGCGAAAATGATTGCTTAAAGTATTTTAGTCTATTTTGTTTTTAAAATGGATTTTTGTGGTTTTATTTTAATTATATTTACTACATATGTCACAAAAATCTCTTTATTMATATATTTTTTAAGGAAACCTAAAAAAGGCAAAAAATATCTAAAAGTATTACAGTAGGCCTTCCAATGACATAACATCATTCAGTTATGTTGTGATCATTTTAATATATCTCTTTCCTGTGTTACCCCTTTTTCAGCTTTCTCTGTACTTTGTCATTCCTTTCTGGATTATTGTAGATTGCAGTTGTTCTGTATGGTGTCTTCATATTGCCTTTTTAATGTGTGAAATATCTTTTTCTGTACAGCAAAGAATAGGACAAAATAATTTAAAAATATTATTTACTATTCTCTATACATCTTAAAGGGCAACATTCTCTTAAAGCTTGAGTATTCGCAATAATTTTCTCCATATTGTTCTGGAATCCAAATGCAATATCTGAGCTGGAAGTTTGGACCTATCAATCTTCTTGCATATCAATCATTATAAGAGATTGCATCTAATGTCTCAGAGCTTTCTTTTATCTTGAAATTGCCTGGATAGCTGTGCATTAACATCAGTTATCCATTGGGCCAATTTTTTTCCCCAGTTGTACTAATAAAGCAAATCTATTGATTTCAGAGTATTTAATCCAGATTTATATAATAATTATTGAGAGCATTGGAATTTGACCCCATAAGCCTTCGTGTTGAGACATGTCCATCTTTACAATGTGAGGGTTTTTTTTAGCTTTTATTAAGACTCCAGCTTTCTTTTTCTAAAGCACAGGTTATTTAATATGGATATATTTCTTCATAGAAGTACCAGACTGTAAATCTGCATTCCACAGAAGCTTAATTCCTAGTACCATGCTTATTCTGTCTATAACCTCTGCTTAGATTTGTTTTATTCTATCAGATTCACACCTTTCAATTCAACATGACTACCTGTAGAGGATAGAGAGCCAAAGACTGCGGATCCAGAATAAAGAATAGCAAGCTACCAAGTTGTTGAATGGAGAAATTGAGGCTAAGCCTCTTGGAAACAGGAACCTAAATTAATCTTGTGCTTGATTTTGGACTTTTTATGCAACACTGGCCAACAGAGTCATAAAGCAGGAGGTTCATCTCCACTCCAAAAGTGTGAAAGGACTTAGGATACATAATGCTAATTCCGTTTTGATAGACATGAATCCATCTCTAGCCATAATTTTAATATATGATCTGTGAAGATGTTTAGTACATAGTTTATCTCCAGAGACAAACATGAGCTTGTCATTACACAGGCTTTCTCCATCAATAGCCCCATGATGGCTGTCTAATGTGGATGGGCTCCTTTGTTGTGCTTACCAAGACATATATCATAACAGTCTCATTAGTACGCTCTGAAGTTAATTAAAAAATATTTCTATTGACTCCATTCAGCTTTGGATCAAGCCTTAATAGGAAAATTAAATGGTCTTTAGTAAGCTACACAAGCTTGAGCTAGAAGCACTGAGCAGCTCCAGCCATGTTTGCTCAGGAAATATAACCATCTACTATTGGTCCCCGCTTCTCACTCCCTGTTCATGACTATTAAAAGAAAAAAGTGCATCTAGCCAGTAATGCGGTGATACTTGCTCAGAATGTCCATTTTTTCAGCTTTAGTGGCATGTGCTAAGCATCTGAGGGAAACTGACAGGCATAACATGTTAGATGTCTTATCTGGGTGCACCATAGCCAAGATGCGATTGGTCAGATTTAGACTTCATTCACCTAAATCAGCCTAACATTATTAACCATGTTATTTGCTCTGCTGATTTAAACCACATGAAGATCACAACACAGATCTGTCTTAGAGGTTGCATGAATGATTCTTTTTTTCTTTTGTCTTCTCTGAAATATAGTGTCTGCAGGTAGATTTTGCTTTGTGAAATACTGCTATAATGGATGACCCTTCATAAAGAAAACAGATGCTGTCTGTGCCCTTCATGCAACAGTATGGCTGCAGAGAACAGGGACCCCGCTTTTCACACCCCATGCAAGCTGCAAGACCCTCTGATGCATCAGGAGTCTCCCTGCCCTCCCACTTGTAAGGCAATTCTTTTACACTGATCTATGCCAAATCCGGAGTATGTACCAGCGATACCAACAAGTCTTCACGCTTCTCCACAAGACTGGTCTTGCTCTTTACTGTGTACCACTTTGCCGAGGTACATGCTAAGAACTGTTGCTTCCCCTTGGTTTTTGAGGTGTTCATGCCAGTCTGAGGCATGAACCTTGCCCTTGAAGGAGGAACTCTGGTTTCTTTTTCACCAACGGTTGGAAAAATTAGTGAAGCAAACCAATGTTTAATTCAAGTTAAGCAAACCAATGCTGAATTCATCTAGCTCCTGTGGGAAGAAGAGGCACACAAGATAGTAGAAGTACTTGAACAAGTCATATGTGAGTTCACAGCCTCGACCCAAGTATCAGGAGAGGAAGCACAGTCTAAGATTTATACCACTTGTACATTCTACTTGTGTTGAGCCACACTCAGTCCACTAGGTAGCAGGAGACTAGGATGATCTGGTGTTATTTGTAATGTTCTGTTTAATAAACTTTCACTAAATGAAAGACAGGGACAATACAGGGAACAGAGAACTATGCTAACTTGCATTTGGGGTGGTATAAACAGAAGCTGAAGAGCTTGCACAGAAAAAATGCAAAAGGGGAGAATCTGTGAATGTGACCATAGGAAAAAAAATAGAGGAAAAAATGAAGAAGAGAGATGCTTATTCACAGCAGTTAAATTCTGCAAGTGGAGCCAGACCGACCTGAAATGTTAGCCTGTGAGCTACATGGACTTTGGCCTCAAGAATTAATCCACTGCAGCTGTAAGCAAGACTTACAGAACTGCTGCAAAGTGAGAAATGCAGAACAGTTTTATGTTGGGAAATGTCAACTCTTTAGTACAAGCCTAACGGCTGTTCTGATTAGTTCACATTACCTTCTTAGTTGTGATCTGACAAGCACAGGTCCCTCGTTCAAGTCAGTGTCAGGGACAGTCCAATTTTAAACTAGGAAAGTGGTACCAAAGAAATAAGCCTGAGTAGTCAATATGCTGAAAACCTTTCCTGATTTAGGATCCACAGTCTTATCATTTGCATGTTACAAATATTTATACATTTTATGGATATTTTATCATGTTGATTTTGATACCTGTAATTATGTTGATTCGTTTATAAGTTGTAGCACTTGCAACAATCCCAGTACAACTAAAAGGTGAGAAATTTCCTGGCTGTAGAAGAAGAAAGTTTCCACAGCTTTCAGAGATACAGATATAAGTTTAAGTCTTTCAAAGAGTTAGATAAATACCTTCTATATTCCTGGTCCTAGGTTTTGCATTTGGATCTAGATCTCTGGATGAAGTTGAGGAAAAGTATAAGAAAATACATTTTTTAAAAAAATCTATATTGCAGAAGTACTTGTGGGAACTGCAACAGCTTGCTGGAGTAAATTGGACACTCAAAAGTGTCCACAGATGTTTAGCAAGATGAAGAAATTTCTTTCTAATGGAGACTCCAGCATTATTACTCATTAAGCTTTCTGAGGTAAGTATGCTCACAGCTGACAAGAAGGCAAGTCAGAGACAGAGTTTTTATAGACTCTGCAAATACTAGAAACTGTATATGAATCTGAAAATGTGTACTTTTTTTATTGGTATAGCAACATCCAGTGAAATACTTATCTGTAAATACTGAGTACTTAATATGACCCCTTCTACTTAGTGTTAGCTGGATAAAATTGAAGCAGTACCCTTCAGAAAACCAGCATGCTTCTACCCCAGCCTCTTCCCCAGCACCTCCCCTCCCTCCCCAGAGCACCTTCCCAACTATCTAGACACCTTCAGGGAAGCCACATAAACACAGACTAAAATGAGTGAAAAAAACAAACACACATTTTGACACAAAATAAAACTGTTTAATTATCCCTCCCTACCCCAAAAAAGAAAGACTTGCCATCCCACCTGAATCTTGTTGCCACCTGAGTAAAACTCAGCAAGGAAGATGTGGTATAGAAGCATCATACGGTCACCGCGAGCAGGAGCGCCGTGTGCTTATCACTCTGGCTCTCCGTGGGATTCAACACCTTTCTGCGCTGGAAAAAAGCCACAGGGTGGATGTTGGCTGAAAAGAAAAAAAAATCCTTATTCTTGTTAAAAGTAAAAGCACCATGAAGGAAAGAGGAAAAATGGAATTGCCATAGTTTGGTGGCCTGCAGATCAGTGGTTCCCCATCCAAGGCATCGGACTTGCCGCTCCAAATAGCTGCACACAAAGGTTCGTGGGCAACCTTTGACCACGTGCTGCCATGTGAGTGCAGGTGCAGGCACAGGCACGGGGCAGAGGAAGAGCAGGACAAAACCCTGTTTGTCTTCTGTGAACGTGTGGGTCAGGAGGCTGTAGATGGACAGCAGGGGAAAGCAGGCAGAGAAGCAGAGCATGGGAAAGGAGCTGCTGAAAATTGTTTGACCTGTGAGCAGAGGTTTTGTGCAGACTGCACTGATCTTTGCAGCTTTAGAAATATCTGTGTGTTGCAGCATTATCTTTTGCCCTGTTCTGTGGAAAAATATGCCAGGAAGATAGCTCAAACTTGTTTTACTGCTTGGTGTTCTTCAAACTAATCTGGTTTAGGGCATCTTTCCCTGACCCTGAGTGTGAGCTCTTCCAGCCTCTCCCACCTGAGCTGTGATGGACTCACATTCACAGACTTGGGTCTTGTAAGTGCAATCCAGAGTCGAAGGAGGCTGGTCCAAGGCATCATCTCTCTGGATTCCTAAAATAATATGGTTTCCATGCGAGATCTGACTGTAGATACTTTATCAGCTGAAGTAAGCATGGAAGTGGCATAATATAATCTACTTGTGGCCCAACCTACGAATAGTTGTTAATCAGGAGTTACGTCTTACTTTGTGGTCAATCGTCAGTGCTTATCCTAAAATGTTAGACCTGACAGCCAACCTCAGGGCTCACCAAAGGTTCCTTCCCTGAGAGTGCAACCTAATTTATGTGAACACCAACACCACAGCTCAAAGACACAAGGAATGTGAGCGCTTCCTTCATCCGGAGTAGGCTGCAATCTTAGGAACATGTTGTGAATCTACAACTAACCAGATGAGAAGAGGCACACTCAAAATAAGGGTCAAAAGAGTTAAATAACTGGACCAAAAATCAGATTCTAAGCTTTTGCAGCTGAATGATGTAGAAGAGTTATTTGGCAATAAGGTTTTCCTTGGCTCTATTAGTTATTATGAACATTTTCCATTTTGGGTTTTGCACTAATATCCCATTGGTTTGCACACATACTAGGGTGTGTAGGGCTGAGAATGATACAGCAAAGATCTGGGGATTTTTTTCTGGGGAGGAGGGGAGGGAGAGGACCTGTTCACACACTGGCTGTAACCAATCAAGTTTTGCATGATGCCAAAAAATTAAACACAGTAAAGCCAGACCCTGTCAGCAATGAGCTGATTGCTTTAAATAAGGGAGATTTCCTGAATGTTTAAATTGAAACTTCTACTATGATTAAAGCAAAGAGAAGTACCAAGATGCTTCCTAACTATTTAGTTCCTAAAATTCCTGTGAGGTCTGGAGATGACAAATTCAATTCTGATGTGCTGTGTTTTACACTCTGCAGGCTGTAGTAAAAGGTAAAACTAATCAAGCTTGGGTTTCCCATGGGCTGTGCTTTAAGATGTTTTCTTATTTAAAGTCATGGAAATATGTTAAAACCCACATAGACTGGGTTAAGTTTACACAAGGCAAAATGTATTCGACCATGCTTTTGCACAGTGTGCATATTTTGACTTTTCATTATTTTTTGTTTGTTTAATCTTTCATCCTGCTTAAAACTGTATTCCAACCACATTTGTAGACTGAAGATGGGGAAGAACAGTATATAACTCTCTCAAAATGTTGCTTAAGACTGTTTAGAGCAGAGAATACCTGTAAGCAAAATGTAAATGCAGCAGGAGAGAGAATAGGCATGTACTCAGCAGTAAACTTTTAGTTACAGGGGGTGAAATATTCATGCTACTGATACTTTTTTAGGAAAACCAGAATTTTATCCCCAAGCCTATATTTTATGTGAAAGTTTAAGTTCACCTACAACAATCCTTCCTCACTGTTTCAAGCTCCACAAAATGAATAGTTAGATGGAATGTGCCTCATTAATCATCATATGTACACACTCAACATTTTACGTAGCAGGGAAAATAACAGAAATTGGCCTTTTCAGAAGATCTGTCTCGATCAGAAATTACTATGAATGTATTCCTCAAACACATATTTTTGAAATGATCAGTTTTAAATTTCCTGAATGAAAATGATGTTTCCCATTGTGAATAAATGAAGCACTATTTCTGTGCAACCACATACTTCACCATATAAAATGATCTCATCAAGATTTCTATATCCCACCAGAAGAAATATTCATCTTTAAGTCTTCTGCATCTCAGAAGTTTTAAAGCTGGTTTGAATTGCTATATTGTTTACATTTCCAAAGTTTAGCACTTTTCATTATGGTTATTCATTGTGGAGATATTCTTTTCAGTTCATAATTAAAATCTCCACATGCAACTTCTCTGATATGACTTCCAAGTTTAAGTTGGAGAGAAAGAAAGGAGGAATATATTTTGAAGATTTATTATATTATGAGTTCTGTAGTGGTCCTTTACAAATGAATGACAGCTGGATGATGAGTATTACTTAACTGCCTGTGTCGTCATTTTGCATTCTGCTTGAAAGCCTAAAGTATGCTTGCAACAAATAAAAAGTACAGACATAGAAAACTCAMAATTAGATAGTCTTTTAGACTCTATTTCAGTACACATTTGGGTTTGGTAATCCCAGAGGAAGTCCTGCTGCTATTAGCAGATACCTATATGAAAACTAAAGGAGCATTTCAGAGGTAAAAAATGCTGTCTTTTCTAAATGCAATGGTCTGAATACATGAGTACAGATGCGATTGGGGTCCAGGTTTATATTTTCTAATTCTGGCCAGCTTTAACCGAGTGATGTTGCAATTGCTGAGAAACTGTGTCACTTTATTATTGCAGTCTACATGTTGGTTTTAAATAATATTTTCCATAAACAGGATTGTTTTGATTAGTATGCCCTAAAGAACACCTGTTGACAAGTGAGCTTTGGAATCCCTTTAAATTACATTCCAATTAGTCCATACAGTAATTGACAGTGGGGTGCTGCTGCGAACTCCTGCCTTACGGGTCTGCCCCATACAGCCAAGTGCATGAGCTGAGATCACACACTCACTTGACAGTTTTTATGTATTGCTGCATTTAGGATTAGGGTGGTTTTCAGGCTTAATCCCACATAATCAGATTGTGCCCCTGTGGAAGCAAATGATGAAATCCCCTTCTCTCCAAAACAAACAGATACACATGGTTAATGAGGGAGCAGGCGGGTTTAAGCCTCCTTCATGTAAGCTCTGCTTCGCCACATGGAAATTTAATTTCATAACCTGCTAAAGACAGCCATCAGCATCTATGGTGAAATGCAAACTGGAGCAGCCGACAGAGGAAGGGTCAATGCCTGCCTTGCTCCCTGGCCTGGACATGATGGTGAGAAGACACCAGGACCATGGCTGGCTAGAAGTCCCCTCATGCCTCTCTGCCTGTGGTCAGGGCATTTCAGGCAAAGAGCCTAGCAGACCTGTTACCCGACAATATCAATACATCGATGGGGTCTGTATGGTGAAGGTGCCTTAGCCGTGGCCAAGGTCCACCTAAGCTACCTGTGTTGCCAGCAGCAGCAAGCTGGGCTTGCCAGGAGGCTTGCTGCCCACTGCCAGACCATCCTGAAACACCGGTGAGCATCAGGGTGCTAGAAAAACCTGGGATGCCCCTGTGGACCCGCTGTGCTGCGGCTGTACCTTCCACGCTACCCAAGGCAAGCAAGGAAGCAGGAGAGGCAGCTGCAGACAATTACCGCCTCCGCCCAGACTAAACAAAGGGCGACCGCCGCAGCCCCGCCGATCCCGGAGATAGGCAGCCCTGGCCAGCGGGACCGGGAGGGAGATTTACCCCCTTCAGCCCGCGCTGCTCGCCCAGGCGGGTGTTTTGCACGTCCGAGTGCGCGAAGGCGGCAAGTCTCGGGTAATTATGAGTGACAGGAAAAGGCAAGGAAAGGGGAAAGAGCAAGTTTAGCTTTGTAACGGCATAAAAGCGGCTCTCCCTTGTGCAGCATTGTTTTATTCCCCCCTCAGAGGCAGGTCTGACTCTACCCGCATGGATTTCAGGCGCTCCTTTTGGGGAGAAGAAAGGGGTTTCTGTGCTCTTTGAAGCCCATGTATGCTGGTCAGACAGGAAGCCGCAGCTTCTGTCAGTCAACAGCACATGCAAAATTTATCAAGTATATTACTTGACAGAGGTTACTCTGTCATTACTAGCTAACAGGGCTCTGCCAGAGAATTTTTTTATGGAAGCATGTGCTGTCAAAGGCAAAGTGTCCATTGATTGATTGCCACAGCTGACCTAAACATAGAGGGATCACTGTGTAATAACCCCTTTATCATATATAAACCACCAAATGCTAAGTTCAATAACACTAATGGTCTCACTTAAACCCCTGAAGCCAGGCGAATTCAAAGGAAGAGGGAAAAATGCCACCCTTTCTGTAATCACCGCAGCATGGAGATGTGGGACTGTGGAGCGGGAGCGCCGAGCCCTGCTGCCTGCAGTGGGCTCAAGGGAAAGCAGCGTCCAGCCCGTGGGCTGGGCTTTCCACAGCAAAAAATATACATATGTATTGCTCAGTTCTGTATTTTCTGCTAAACAGCACACTATGATTATTACAGAAATATTGTGCAAAAGTCATGTCCAGTAGATCCTAGGCCTGAAAACTGCTTGAACTTTCTCAGAAAATGGTAGGGCCCCTCTTGAAGGAGTTTCCTGGCGGTTAAAGCTCCTTTWAAAAAAAAAAACAGAAAGAAAGTAGCATTTACAAAAGGGGGAGGAGAAAGCTTTCCTAAGCTACAGGCCAAGCTTTAAGATCTCTATCAGCTGTTTAAATGCATCATATCATTTCCTTCAGAGATAGAAATACAGGTGGARAAAAAAAGGCATGAATATTACTTGTGTTGCGGTTTTCTTAGGGAAAACAAAAAGGCCTGAAGGAGAGAGGGGAAGAGAGCTGAATATAATGTTCACATTGCAGGGTATTACAATACTAAGAGTTTGAGGAATACAGGGTTTGAGGGGAAGGAGGTACTATTATTTGAAGCTTGCAAAAGTCTGAATACRACTCAGATACTATTACGATAAAAGTGAGCAAAGGCTGAATTTTAATATCTTACTGTTCTCAAAAAAAGAAATGACAATTTTTCTTTAAATGTTACTATGAATTTTTCCTTCAATTGTTCTGCGGCTGTTAAAATCTTCTGCCTAGCTGTAAATGCAGCAGCTATTTAGACAGAGATCAGTGGTAATTTTAATAGCCAGGAGCCAAGCCCTTGTCCCCCTGAGGTCAATGACATAGCTTACTATAATAAACATACGGCATCAGGCTGAGAGCCATTTCTGGTGGGGAGGTCTAAGGTCTTGTGGGTCCTTCTGTCACAGTGTTTCCTGGAAGACTATGATAGGACTGCAGTTGGGGATGCACAGAAAGATCCTATGCGAGGAAGGAGCCCTGCAAACAATTTCCGATAGAAACTACTTGGCATTGGGGTTAGGCTTGTGAGTAGAATAGATTTTTTTTCTTTTTTTTTCTTTTGTTTGTTTGTTTGTTTGTTTGTTTTGTTTTGGCAGACAAGCCAAAATGTTGCTTTGGTTCTGCTCAAGCAAAGTATTTGTGTAACCTGAAACAAATAGTTCCAGCCCCTCTCAATACATGCACAGGGCTAGATCACCCTCACCATATTACAAATCACCTTTTGGAAATCAAGTGTAAAAACCAACAACAGTCTTATGTTATTAATACGTACTTTATAATAACCGAAAAACCCAGCAGAAAAAAAATGGGACAGATGCCCTCTTGCTGCTGCACCTGTTGTTCTCTTGCCTGTTTAAGGGAAGTGCAGAGTAAGCACTGCTGCGAGCAGAGCCATGGAGGGGGAGCAGAGTGCTCTCTAGGGATACTCAGCTCAGAGGCTGAAATGGGCAGGGCAGTTTACTTCAGGGACAACTTCTACATGTATAACGTTAGCAGGGAACAGCCCAGCTCTGCAGGCGAGTCCTTGGGGGAACGCTCTGCTTTGGTGGGAGTCAGGGGGCACGAATGGGGAGTCCAGAAGAGCTAAGCCAAGCTTTCCGGCAGGGGCAAATGTGCAGAAATGTCACAGCTGTAAATTTGGGTTAACATCACCTGGGCAAGATCTCCAGTGAACTGGAAAGAATTTACTGCTTCTGGTGTATACAAATAGATTTCCACGAAAGTAGTTTCCTAGAGTTTCAAATTGAAAATAAAATTTAGTCAGCGATTTCAGGTAAGACTTTCTTTAGACTATGAGATTCATTTGAACCTGAAGTGAAATGCAGTAGTCGGAGACCCAGCTGTAGTTTTCCTGAACACCCCCTAGTCAGCCCATACCCCCTCAAGCCCCCAGCTTGTTCTGCTACTTAGTACCAAGAGGAGACATTACCCGCCTTACCCTGCTCTGTGTGTAACTTCTCTGCCAGTTGCTGTTGGTAGTCACAAAAGATGGATTCAAACATCTAGGGTTTCTTCTAAAAGCCTTCACTACCTAGATCCATTCATCCATGGAAAAACTGAATCTTACCTGAGCCTTTTGTCGTTAAAAGGCAATCCTTCCTCTCTCACATGAAGAGTCAAAGTATAAAACAAAAAAATACTTTTTTAGGGGATACAGTGACCATTCATCAGTAACTCAACAATATACAGATGCTCATAGTACAAGTAATAAGTCAATCACTCATAGCACAGTGATTTAGGCTACAATGAAGATCACTAACACAATGACATTAATATATAATACTCATATGTGGAAAAGCTTCAGTGGGACCTGGATAAAAGGCCAATGTGCACTGGGAAAATTTTGAAACACTGGAGGACATTCTTTCTTCCTTACGATAGTAAGAAAATTAAGGTCCTCTTGGTCAGATCTGTGGGATTTTTCATGTGCTTCACCTGTCCCATATCCTGTTTTCAGCTGAAGTAGTTAACACACTGCACCACATATGCTTGTCCATTTTCATTCACTGGTTCCGTACAGGATGCTTTCTCTTACAGCCTTAAAAGAAGAGCTCAAGTTGAAATCAGTTTCAGAGTCCCCCTTCTCAAAATAGCCAGCCATTTCATTCCTGGTGCAAGTGTCTTACAGTACCTGGAAGGGAGGACAACAGAGTGGCCTATGGCAACCATCTCACACCTGTCACCTTTCTTAAAAATAGCTATTGAGTCAGCCTTTCTCATGGTTTCCCACTGGTGATCAGTGACATTGTAAATAAACTGCGAGTGATTCTGATGACGTCCTGCAAATTCCTGCAACGTCCATGGAGAATCTCATCCATCCGGTTGTAGTGATTGATGCTCTCCTCTTCTATTATATTGCATGCCATTTCAACTTTTATATTCAAGCAACAGATTGTTAAGAGGCTCTAGTCCTACATTCACGTGTGGTCCTAGTTCCTTCATAGTGGTGATACCTACAGATAACACACATGGGAGACTCCTGACATGGGTATTTGCCCAGAACTCCATTGGGGAGCACATGAATGTATTGTACAGTATGACTTGGAGATGTGATGAGACATGGAGATGCATTAAGTGACTCAACCTGTCATTTCCTTCCTCTCTCCTGCTCCTTTTTGTGAGAGTGTACTCTGCAAGCCATTCAGTCTTTTGTGATTAGCCTCTTATCACCAGAAAAAGAAGCAATGAAGACCTTTCCATGTGGCTTTTGCCACTGGGTCCTTCACTGCATTCAGGGACATCTCAAGCCCAGTGGTGTCAAACTCTGACTGGAGGAGTTAGAAACAAGGCATAAGCAATCTTCCAGGTGTGGGGAGAGAGCAGCAGAGCCCCGGTGGGAAAGGATGCATAACACACACTTGGAGAAGAGTCAACCAGTCTGAGTCAGTGAGCAGCCAAGGGGAACAAAACGATGAAGGAGGCCTACATTTGGAAGCAGAACGGTGTTTCAGGATCCAAAGTGCTGTGCATCAACATCATCACCGTAAAGCAAGAGGCGGAAGGGAAGCCATGCAGAGCTAATAAACAGATGAAAATCTGGCTCACAGAGGTACCTGGCTCTGCTGCAGGTATTATAATCAATTTGCACATCTTCTCTCTGAAGAGAGTTTTCTAAAAACATCTCTTTGAGAGACGGGCTTGCCAAAAATAACATTTTATCAGCAGCACAGCTTGTCAAAACCAGCATTTTAGCTAGGGCAAGCACTCAGTGTGCAAATAATGTTTTTCCAGGAGCAAAGCTTCCCATATTGGAAAGTAGAAGCTGTTAGCACACTACTTTCCCTAAATCCATCCCTCCCCCCTTCTTTTTGATAAAATGTTTTTTTCATCCATCTCCTCCCCCTAATAAAACATTATTTTTGGAAAGTTCCTGCCCTTCATGAAACACTATTTTCCTCAAGCAAAACTCCTGATAAAACTCCACTTTCAGCAAGACTTTCTCCTTAAATTGCCATGGTCCTCACTCCTGATAAAAAGGCGTTTTTTGTTAAGTCTCCACTTCTGATAAAATGTTTTTCCAAACTTCTGCTCCTGATAAAACATTCATTTTGCCAAGATTGGCTCCTGAGAAAATGTTATGCTTGGCAAGGGCTGTTCCTGATAAAACATTTATTTTTGCCAAACCTCTGCTTCTATTAATTTTTTTCCCTTCAAAATTATTATTATTCCTCCTAAAGCCTCCTTAATGTAAGATATTGGATATGACACAACAGTGGGTGACAGGGTATCACTTGCCAACCAGTCTTTTATCCACATCCATGACTGTTAACGGTGAACCCCCGAAACGCTGACATTGAATGCCTCTTGCACAGTGTGGTTCTTCTGGAAGCCTTAGAAGGAACAATGAAAAAGATATTTGCACCCTTGTGCTGAAAATGGGTTTAGTTATCGTATTAGCTCCTCATATAAGGCAAACCTGGTCTTATTTAAAAGTGAATAAAATCAGACCCACCAACAGGTTAAAGTCAAAACACTTACAGGGATGTTCAGGATTTTCCAGTTCTCTAATATGTAATGTTCCAGTGAGGTTAAATGAGGTTATAGACAGGAGATCCCTGCTTGTTCACAGCAAAACTTTAGACTGCCAGCAGTTCTGTGTCTCATCCTGCCCAAATTCACATTGTCAACTGCCATACTGCACCAAGTATTTCTCAAAAAAGGCTTCTTCCATGAGCACATGCAAAAATCCATTCCTGCGGTTGTGAGGTGCTGTAGGAAAGGGTGACAATGCAGAGGGCCCAGGTGTCATGTTGGCACAAGACAAGAGAACTTGGGTAACATATTCTGGAGCACTCTCCCCCTTTGCATTATCACATGTCCCTCTGTCTGGCAATGTTCACCCTGAATCCAAGGCTCTTTACCTACTTCTGTGTCAAGTCTCATTCAAGAGCTAGTAATGAACCGCTTGATGTTTTTCACATGTTTGCCCAAAGTGCAGCTGATCACTTACATGTGTGGTTAGGGAGCTGGGGCACACAGTGTGCCAGGAAAGGTTGAGGACCTGAGTCTGTCTAGCTTGGAGAACCCTCAGTCTCTAAATACTGCCTGCAGCTACCTAAAGGGCACTACACAGAAGACGGATCCAGACTCTTCTCGGAAGACTACCTCTGCAAGGTCAAGAGGCAACAGGCACAAGTTGCAGCAAGGGATACTCCACTTAGATGAAAGGAAGAATATCACCATGAGAGTGGCCAGGCACTGAGACAGGTGTCCAGAGAGGCTGTGGAGTCTCTGTTCTTGGAAATATTCAGAACAGAGTTGGACATCACCCTGAGCAATCCAACTTTGAAGACAGCCCTGCTTTTAGAAGGAGGTTAGACCAGATGAGCAGAGGTCCCTTCCAACCTGAATATACGATTTTCAGTGTATAACAATTTACAAACTGAAGCTGGAACCCAGACAACAGAGAACATTTTCTTCACAGTGAATAAAAAATTTACCTTGAGCTGAGTTGAATATTAGACTGTAGCTGGTGTGTTTTGTTTAGTCTTAGTAGTTAATGTCTCATCCGAGTTATACCTTCAATATATTAGCCTTTTGAAGGTTAGATGGAAGACAGTAGGTAATTCATGGGAAGATGCATTAAAATTAGTCATCTTGATTAAATATCTAATTTATGAAGCTTCATAGACAGGAATGGGAGTTAGAGATGTCAAATCTCAATGCAACCCCAGAGAAAATGTGGTAACCCGAAGACAGCCTTGCACGGAGACTGTAGAAGTATGTGAACAGAGGCAGGCAAAATGGCAGTTGCACCCTTTCCAGCAGCAAAACACACTTTGATCAGTTTAAGCCAGTCGAGAAACTGCATTTTCAGGAAGTGCCCATTGGATTTGATCTGAAGTTTCGGTAGCAATACGGGTTGCTCTCTCTTACCACTGTACCTCTGTTTCTAAGCAAAAGAACTGTTCTGGGGTTTGTTGGTTTTTTTTTTTGGCTTGCAATATATTTCAATCATCTTAGTGCTTGTACTGTGAGAGATGATTTGGGGTGAGGCTGGCAAGCCACAAGCATTGCGTACCCTTTCTGGTCCATCCTTACATTTCCCATTCCCAGGTTTAGGGGTACCCAAGACCTAGAGCCAGTGCTGTGCAACTGTGTGACAATCTTCCTGTCACACAGCTTAATTTAGTCACTAATAACGCAAGACTTCAGCTGGGAGTGTCATCTGCAGTGCTGAGCACAAGACAGCACATCTTTCACAAGCAGCAGAGCAGTGGGGAGCATGCTGGGTCCCAAGAGTGCCTTTGCATTGTAACCCTCTGCATCAGAAAGGCCCAGCGTACATTCTGGACAACAACAGAAGCTGAAGAGTAGCAAGCACCCATGGGCTGGCCTTGAACTCATCCCAGTTTACCAGCCACTGGGCTCAGTAACCAGTTAGCCCCAGTAGTGAGTAATGTAACAAAGAGAGCACTGGCTCAATATATTTCACTGCTCCCTTGCTCACCAGAGTGAGAAGGAGCCCTTTGTCCTTACAGTCTAGCAAAAGTTAGTAACTTTGCTTTGCATTTTTAAATAAAAAGTTAAAATCAAAGGCATGTCTTACTACCAAGAAGCTGAAGTAATTAATGAGCCCTCTCTTGCTTTCTTGCACTCTGATTTTAACAAAGTGACAGTGGACAAGATGTAGTGACATGCAAATCCTTAAGTCGTTAAGCTGCAAAACATGACAGCACTGCCTTTATTCCATAAAAGAGACTGGAAAATCAGTGTTGATCCTTTCCCTCCCTCCACACCTCAGCAGATGCAGGTGTTGTTCTGAAAACGGAGTAAAACCCTGCATTTTTTTAGAACTAGTCCAGAGTACAACATTAATCTCTCACTTCAGATTAGCAAATGTAATGATCCTTGTCTGGTTTCATGTGTTATCTTTTCATCCCAGAATGGGAGCATTTTCTTGCCAAGAAAAGAAAAAAAGCTAAAATGTTTTCCAGGTTATGTCATAATAATAAACCTTAGATCCACTACAGCAGAAGTTGCATGAGAGAAATGTTAACAAGTCAGTAATAATGACGAACAGAACTACGATCTAACAGCCCCTACACTGCAATGAATTTTCTGAAAGAATAATAAGAATGAGATTCAAAGGCAGCTGCTGGTTTGGGATGCTACATACTGCGATGCTGAACTTTGGGTATCAAGGTAATGCTCTCAAGATACCCCAAACCAATGACCCCTTCTGAAAATGTCGGCCATAGATTTTACTACACTGACATTTAAGTTAAAGTTATGTTGACCTCAGAGCAAGTTGCCCCTTGCATCTTATTCATATTGGGCTTTTAGGGGAGTCGTCTTATTCATATTAGGCTTTTGTAAATCTTTTTTGTTTTTCTTCTTTAGCACCTGGCCTCTGGACAGGCAGCTCTCTGCTATGTTCTTGTAATATTTCCAAAAGGTAAACGTGTTTAAGGGCGTTTTTCAGGTTCCTCTAATTTACAATTTTTTTCAGTGTCCACACTTCCACACAAAACAAAACTGTTCAAATATAACATAGTTTCTTTGGCTTTTCAGAATTTGTCCTCCCAAACATGAGGCACGTAAATCAATACTACATGTTTCACTGTATCCACACAAAGTATTTTCATATACTCTGATAAAGCACAGTAATGTAAAAAGTGAAAAGCCATTGACAGTCTATTCCACTGACTTTTTCCAATACTCACAACCTTGCCATTTTCTGGATTCGGCCTTGGGACCCTACACAGGTTTCTACCTCACTGGCTAACACTAGGAGTTAGTTTCCCCGAAATCTCTTTATGACTCATGTCTATTTTAAGAAAGCCATCCCATTTCCAAAATTCAGTCACTTCTGGCATCCCCTGCCATGTTCACCTGCCACTCCTGGCTGCTCTTCAGCAGCTAATTTGCACACCACATAAGTATTTAAAAATTTGCAGTTAAACTAGGAATAAAAGATCAGTAACAGCATAGTTGATGACCTTTCTGTTAATGACATAATCAGATTAAAAGGTACTCTTTTAAAGAGAGGAAAAAAAAMCCCAAACACCAAAAGACAATCATCTATTGCATTTTCTTGTAGGAGTTATGCATCAGGCCCTGACTCATTTGCTATTCTAAATGGCTGAAGTCACAATTATGTTATGCTTAAAATATTAGCGCTATAAATAAAGCCATTAATGCTTATGTGGTTTTCTAGGAAAGCTTTACTAAGAGATTTCATTTTTCTATCAATCCCTGTAGTAGACACAAGTCTAGAGGCACCCAATCTCTGTCTAGACACTGCCTCCTTAATATTATACGCATAAAGTTTGTATTGCATTTCTCTACAATAATATAACTAGTCCCCAAACAACATTGCACTAGAAAGAAGATATGAAACGTCTAGCTCCACACCTCAAGTCAAATCTTTTCAATCTGGCAGAAAGATAAATAAAAGGAGGTTAATGTTAAAAGCAACTAGCTTGGTTTAAGAAAGTAAGAGAGAATGAGACGCTATTGATTTTCTCTGTAGCAAATAACCATAAAGAGGAATAATGTTGGAAGTGTTTTTGAACTGTTAGGGCACAATCTAAGTGCAATGTGTAGGCTGTGAATTCTCCACCCGATGAAACCAGTTGCCAAGTCATTTCTCATGCTGGGAGGAAAGGAAATGTTGACACAGAAAAACAACCCTCTGCCACCTCTCCTACACTTTTAATGAAGGGACCAGGTAACAATAATTTGAACTGATACAGATTTACTGGTGCTATTTAAGAAATGAGAATCATTCGGTTTGCCAGAAAGAAGTATTTCTTTCCTTCCTTTAGAGAGCTGGAGGAAAAGACTTTGTCCCTGGACATGCAAGTGATGAGCAGAAGGCAACCGATGACTGGAGTAACCGTGAAGCATGAACATCAGTGCAGACGCTTGAGGGTCTGTAGGCTCAGCCATAGCCTCTGACTCAGGTCACTTTGCTGGCGGCACAGCTGGTTGCCTCCATGCCCTCAGGTCAGCTTGGCTCCAAGCTTCCTAGAGCATGAATTTCCATGACTTATAAGCTGTGGGTTTAGGAAAGACTTATGATTGTACGGGTTGACAACACTGTATTTTGACTGTTCCCTGCAACTATTAATTGCTATGAAATTTGAAGCATTGGAAGTGGCTCCCAGAACACGGGACAGCTGCTTGCAGCAAATATTTTTTAACAAAGTCAAAAATACATCCCCAAACCAAAGTATTAGGTTGCTTTAGGAAATTCTGAGTTTAATTTCTTAATGCTTCTTATATTTTGCAGTGTACCATATGGAGGTTGTAACCATTTTATTTTTAGTTGGTGGTAACCATCAAAACAAGTTCTAGACTAGGGAGTAAGAAGGCAAGCTGCACTGTCAGAGAGGAAAAGTGTCCTAGGACTGCAATAATGTGTATTGGTATCTTTTTACTGCAACAGAACTATGGCTGGAAAAGGATATCCACAATAGTTATCCTGGTAAGATACCAGCTATATTCCTCGCTGAAGCTTGAACCCACTTACTTATCTCATAGGAAAAGCTACAGACACTGGTCTGTAGAGTAGCAGAAGAGAGCGACACGTGCCATGAGTATTCCTGTGGTAAAACACAAAGCAAGAAAGTCCACTGTTGCCATGAAGCTGTAACTTGTGTTCAGTAGACATGCTGTCAAATAATTAATTTGAAAACTAGCTCTGGTAAAAAACACCAATGAGTTATAGCTCATGGTTAGCTGAAAGCTCCCGTTATCCTAAAGAAACAGAAATTACAGGGACTTTGCTCTTACTAGAAGTGCTGAGGTAAATTCCCTCATAGCAGGAAGCCTCTCAGATGGGATTGACTGGAATCTCTATTGGTAAACATTAATAAAACCTTGCACTAACTGATGTCAGCACTGAGACATTCACACACAGCACAGGAGAGCTGTGAGTAGATGCAGAAAAAGGATTGGAAAAGAGAGAAAAGAGTCTCTTCTGAGTAGCACGATGCTGGCAGGTGGACCAGTGAGGTCAGGGAGAAGCGGTTCCCTTTCTTTACATCCTCTCTCATTACACTGAGGATCTCTCTCAGATTAAATCTGGAGATGTTGAAAAAAAAATTTCTTATTATTATTTCTTTTTTTTTTTTCTTCCTTCCTGTTGTGGTTTAACCCCAGCTGGCAACTAAGCCCCACCCAGCCACTCACTCACTCCCCCCAGTAGGATGGGGGAGAGAATCAGAAGAGTAGAAGTGAGAAAACTTGTGGGTTGAGATAAAGACAGTTTAATAAGTAAAGCAAAAGCTGTGCACACAAGCAAAGCAAACCAAGGAATTCATTCACTACTTCAGCCATCTCCAGGAAAGCAGGGCTCCATCACGCATAATGGTGACTTGGGAAGACAAACGCCACCACTCCGAACGTCCCCCCTTCCTTCTTCTTCCCCCAGCTTTATATGCTGAGCATGATGCCATATGGTATGGAATATCCCTTTGGTCAGTTGGGGTCAGCTGTCCCGGCTGTGTCCCCTCCCAGCTTCTTGTGCACCCCCAGCCCACTCACTGGTGGGGTGGGGTGAGGAGCAGAAAAGGCCTTGACTCTGTGTAAGCACTGCTCAGCAGTAACGAAAACACCCCTGTGTTATCAACACTGTTTCCAGCACAAATCCAAAACATAGCCCCATACTAGCTACTAGGAGGAAATAAACTCTATCCCAGCCAAAACCAGCACGCTTCTTTTGGAAGTCCTTTCACCTGTGCTAATTTTTGTTGAAGTTACTGTTACATGTATTATTCATGGTGGCTTGTCTGCACCTTCTCATTCTGCCACTCATCTGAAGATTTTAAACCAGCCTTGTTTACCACCAAACCTCCCTGGGCAATGTGAAGAAGGTGTTTGCAGCCTTCAAGAAGTCCTTTATTTGTGCTGCACCTGCAACAGTCACAAAAGAAAATAATGAGCAATTTGTTCACATGATTTTCTACAAAAATGCAGTCCATCAGTGTGCTTCTAAGAGAGCAGACTTTTCTAACAGCTTTAATTGCACAGCATAAAGAATTTACTGCAAAGAAAAAGGGTCTTTCAGAAGGTTGTTTGTTCACCACAGAGTATTCAAGTTCTTCTGAAGACCGCATATAACTTACTAAAAAGCTTAGCAATATTTTATTATTTTCTTTTCAGAAGTGTAAAAAAATACTTTAAAGTACATATATGGACTGACCACAGATTTACTGCCACTGGCTTTTTGTAAGTCAGCCGGAATGAGGCTGCTCATGTACATAAACGAGTCCACCTGGTACATTTACTGGCAGCTTTATAAGAACACCTCCAGAACTGCTGAACGCTTGTGAAAGGTAGGGTATCAAACAAACTGGACTGGACATGTGGGCCAGTTGATGGGCAAGGCACTATAAACTTATCCATAACTAGTGCAGCTGTGACTATAAAACTTTTCAGAAAACCCCCCAAAAATCAGACACACAAACATTTAATGAATTTCAAATGAAGAACCTGGAATGCTTAGGGGGACCATGTAATGATTTGGGGGAGTCCGTTACAGGTCACACTTAAAACAAGAAGTGAGGTTTAGTAGTCAAAATATTTTGTTGCTTCCTTTAATCAGCCTCAATTAAAATTTCCCAGCAACAATTAACTTAGTTTCTATTTTTAAAATCACAATCAGAGTGCAGCCTGGCATTAATATYCACAAAACAAGGGGACCTCTTTAATATTGCTGCCAAGAGAGTGGTAGCATTGTGGTACAAAGGCAAGCTTTGCGTATTTGTGTTAAACAGAGAAAGTAAAGCCGTTTGCCTCATGTGTAATAAAAGCCTATCTAAAATATATTCTTCCTCTAGCAGTGAAGTGCCTACATCTGGCCACTGCAGTGCCCCTCAATGAAAGTTTATGTCCTCAGAATCAATTGTTTTATTTATTTGCTTATTTTTTTTAGCAAGTATCAGCACTTGGTAGTCAAATCCTGAGACCTGGTTGCAATACGTTATTATCTGAGCTTTTTCCTTTACATGAACAGGTAAATGGGAAGTCATTAATCTGTAGACATAGTGAGGTAGATGCATGTCATTAGTGTACAGTAATAGTATCTCTTCAGGTTCTGAAAGAACCAAATAAACTTACCAACCTGGTCTGAGGCATATCTCACCACAGCTTTCAAGTTGGCTCAAAGATGATGAGCAAAATGGGAAATATCTCCCATCAAAGGTCAAGAGAAGATATTTCAGTATAGTAGCAGTGGGCAAAGTAGGACTTTGTAGCAGTGTGTGCACTGAAGGTTTCTTTCTAACACAGTTCTTGGGCAATGGCTCTGAAGAATACCACAGTGATTACAGCCTGCACAAACAACCCTGCTGAGCTTGACACACCTTCTTTAGGATGGAGAATGYTCCCACCCCCTTTGGGTCCATGGGGCCCTAAATGCCCCAGCCAAGTCACTGCTGCCCCACACAAGGGCAGCTCAGGGGCCATCATAGCCTTGATCATGAGATTCAGTCCTCTGTAYGCAGTCTGTCTGAGCCCTGAAAATCACTGATTGTGCAGCCAGAGATGTGTTATGTTTATAGCTCTYTGGAAAACTGCCAGAACCCATGTTTCTGAGGGACTCGTGGCCTAGGTCTCCACAAAATTTGGAAGCTCCTTTCACAATTCCTGAGGCAATACTGCTGAGACAACTGAAGTTACTCTGGGGACTGTCATTAAGATAAAAAAGCTCTGGAAATGGAACTTGGCTAAAATAGTCAGGACAAGTCTCTATAAAAAAGGGAGATAAAAACTGTTTTGGGGGATCTTTCTGACTGTGTTACATTATGGGAAATGGCTGTATTCCACCCTTATCTGAACTGCTCCCTTAAAACAGCCTCAGGCACATCTGTGTGTGGAGGATGGAGAGAGAGCATCTCCATCAGCTGTGTGCTGGCGTTCAGGCACCTCGCAGAGCATCTTCTCCACGTGCAGTGCAGCCGACCACACCTATTACAAGGCAGACCGTTTTCACATAATAAAATTGACCAGAAACAAAAATGTTGAGACTACCAAATCATATTAAGAATATCTTCTTCAGCAAGAACCGAGTGCTCACTTTGGATTACACTGACACATTACAGTCATCAGCTTCCTATCCAGGGTAGTGAAACCAGGGGACTGAAAGAAACAGAGACAGCTGCAGAATTTCTGTTCTATGCAGATTCAATGGAATGAGTGGAATATAAAATAGTTGTCAGGCTGTCTTGTAAAGAAACCCATTGATAAACTACTCCCCAAAATACAGTACTAAATTAATTGATCCCATGCTGCAGCTTCTCAACTACTCAAACCTGACCTGCAGGGCTTCTGCTGTAACAAGTAAGTACTAAGAAAATACACAAACTTCATAAGCAACACTTTTATTTGCCTGGCCTTTTTTACTCTAACTTTCTTCTATTGCTGGCAATCAGGGGTCTCTATTTTTATTCCTCTCCTATTCTTCTTGGACTGGATCATCAGCAGAGCAAAGCAATGCAACTCTGAGAGAACTATGCTGATTTATGCTGGCTGTGGGGCTGGCCTCAAGGTGTACAAATACGAAGAGGTTTGACTCAGTAATAAATATTACTGGTAAAATCCTGCCCCTTCCTCAGGGTTCTGTACTCTGGCAGATGCAAAAGAAATGGAGGAAAGTGCATTTTCCACCTCAAACTGCAGACCAAATATCAAATGTTCATTTCCTGCTGCTGAAGCATAAATTGTGGAGAAAGAACAGTTTAGCATAGGTTTGAAAAGGTTATCTCCAGCAGAACCCCTGCTCAGACACTGTCAAAGTTAGGCCATGCTAGTTACCTCCCTTTAGCATTTTGAGTTTGGATTACATTTTCTGATAGACCATCTCAAAGATCCATGCTGTATTAGTGTGATAATTCTTCCTTCTTTGGCTGAAGTCCACGACAGCAGCAGAAACAAAGCCAATCTCTTATCTCACATAGTCCCTGTCTAACTCACCCTCAACACAGACAACCATTTATTTGCTCTCAAAACCAGGAGTCAAAAGCTGTGACTGATCTTAAACACAGCAGATGCTTATTTGGAACCGTAAATGATCTGGACGGTTTTAAAGGCTATATATAAACTAGATGATGTGGCCTCAGATGGGCTGGCATCATGAGCTGGTTATTTGTCCTGGTTCCGGCTGGGACAGAGTTAACTCTCTTCCCTGTAGCTGGAGGGGGTGCTGTGTTTTGGGTTTGATAATGAAAGGAATGTTGATGGCCCATTGATGCTTTGGTTGTTGCTGGGTGGTGCTTGCACCGACAGCTGATATGAAACACTGCTGTTCAGGTTGACATAACTATAATAAAAGTAGTACCATTATTTTGGAAGATATCTACTCCTTCCATCAGTATCTTTGTTAATGTTTGCTCTCTAGGTCTSATGGCCTCAAGGAGAATTTACCCCCACTAGTTTGCCATCGCTATATTTAATTGTGGGTCCAGAAAGGCCTTTGGTCTGCACTCCCGCTCATGGCTCACTTCTGTAGAGATGCATGGACGCAGTGAAGCTACTGTGCTGTAGGCAATGGGAGCTGCAGTGTAAAGGAGAGCTAACAGTAACGCTGCACAGAAATGCTTCCCTGATTAATAATGTCCCAGTTGCTCAGTTGACCATGTAGTGATGAGGACTATGGTCAAACTTCAAAGCAGCCTGATTACATACATGACTTTCACCAGGCTCTGCGTCTTACACCATTTCTGTGAAGCTGCACGCTTGAAGAAGATCTTTTTCCCTGTCCCTTCAGACACTGGACAAGGAAGACCAGTGAACACAACACAGTTACTCCACAACAAACAAATTAGCCCCTCATAGATACTATTTTCAAAAAAAATAACCCCCTTGCCCATTAGTGGCACCAGAATACACCTATGGCTCATTGATAAAAGCTTTTTCTTCAAGTGCAGTTTTAGAGCTCACTGGGCTGGCTGTCTTCAGACACCAGTCCAAGAATCTGTCCCGAGATATCTTTCCAAGTTATAACCTGGTTGCATTTGTTCTGCGCACACTAAAAATTTAGATGCACAGTCTATTCATAGCACCCTGTAACAACAGCAACTTGCTTAAGACTGTCATTGATTTTGTTGGTATCATAAATATCTCAGCAAAATGACATTGCAAGCCACACTATTATAATGCGGTTTGCTAATCCAGCAGTGAATTCTTCTAACTCTGTGATTTATGTCAAGGCTGTATCAATCAAGGATTGTAAATGCATAAATCTAATTGTTTTTGTGATTTGCTTTTGTAGAGTGCACTGCGTACTAGCTGCAATAACACACTCCAGGCTATGCATTTCCAGAGGATTACTGAACTTATTACTCTTCTTGGGTGGTTAAAGTCAGCCAGTCAGCCAAATACCTTTATAACACTACACATAGAGGGCTATATTTTTATGGTATAGTATATGAAAGAGATAATTTCAATGGATAACGGCCTCCCACCACTTCATAAATGCTGAGGCAAAGCCAAGACTTTATTGTAAAAGGAAATTGATCTCAAGACAATGTTCTATTGCAGTTGCTGAAGATCACAGCTATTTTATTACAATAGCTGCAGCCTAGTATACTGCAGATGAAGGGGAGTTAGTTATTATGGGCCTGAACCTGCAGAAAGAGACCTGGAATACCGCATGTGCAAGTGAAACAAAAATGCTCAGTGTGTGGAGGAAGACAAAGGACACCAGTTCTGCATTAATGAATATTCTGCCATGGGGCTACTGCGCTACTCCTGCGTGCAGCTGAAGGAGGAAGGGCTAACCGAGCCTTCATTTGAGTGGGACAGGCAGTATGGAGATAATGGATAAAGTCTGGGATCTGGTGAAACAATGAGAGTTTTCCCCTTGGATCTTAACCTACGTCCTTTGCTAGTTTCAGTTCCTGCAGATGCCTTTTCATGCCATTTCTCAAGAGATAATGACCGCACATCAGGCAGATGCAAAAGGCTGTTTACGTGCCGTGCGCACACCCTCGCCGGGGCACGTGCAGTTGGGCGGCACAGCTCGGACCAGGGCTTTGCACCTCCGGCAGCAGCAGCCCTGCACGTGGGCTGCAGGAGCTGGGCACAGCTACTCTTGCTAACATACTGTCTTCAGCTGGGGCTGCCGCGCATGCTATCCAGTTAGGGGCCAATCTGTCTTAGAAATACATATTTGATGACGTCCTGCCACTTGAGTAAGAGAAGGGAATATAGGAATTGCTGTACTGGATCTGTAGGGTGGATCTGGCCGTGACCCCCGCCAGGTGCTCGGCAGATGCCGGCGTACCACGGTTGGCAGATGTGGGATAATCTCCACTCCACACGCATTAGGCCTCATCCTGATCTCAGGCTTAAACTCTGAATCAAGAGGTTTAATGGCTGGATGGCTTCCAGCGGGCCAGTATTATCTATGTAACCGAATCAGGGTTTGTCCGCACAGCGAGATGAAAGTGGGCGGGCAGCACGTTTTGGCAGCGCTAGGTTAGCGTGGGGGCTGCAGCCAGGCCACGAGAGTGGCCTCCTTATACCAAAGGGGCTGGCTGGCCAAGCTGGACCCTGATCCTGCAAAACAGTGTGTTTAAAGTAATCCCACAGAGTTTCCCCGAGGAACTGGAGGGTGCCCATGATATTCCCAGTGAGTTTTAGCGCTCCAGCCGGCTCGGACTACGATGCACGCAAACGAGGGGATGAGTCCTTCCAGCACCCGGTGCCAGGCACCTCCCCGGCCCCGTGCTGCGGAGGGCAGGGGGGCACCTGTGCCCCGAAAGCCTCCGGTGCGCCTCCCTCTCCATCCAGCTTGCGGGCAGGGACGGGAACTGCCAGCTCTCCTTGACTCAAAAGCCCACGTCTGGAGTTTGCGGGGTCCCCAGCATGGATTTTGGAGCAGGTTCAAACTGACCTTGTAATGCATATGGTGATGGGGCTTAGGAGATTGTTTTGCCAGGCTTAGGTGATTAATTATCTCGCTGGGAGAAGTCCAGCAGGTACAGTAATACCAGACAGGTGTTTATTAATATTACAACCATATTTCCTCCCAGTGTTTGATCTTGCCAGCTCCTGACGTTGCCTCCTTAGCGGAGACAATTGTCGGCTGACACCCGATCCATCCTTTGTTTGGCACATGCATATCTTGTATCTCACCTCCCCCCTCACCGGGTGCTAAAATAAAAACGGAAAGGGAGAGGTAGGGTTTACAAGGGTGTGCGTGCTAGGCGGTGGGAAAACTGGGAGAGGCTGCCCTGATTTTCCATGCCAAGCGCACAGGGGCACGGTTGGGGCGGGTACCTGGAGCCGGCAGACGCTAGGGGGGGCGCAGGTGAGGGGCCCCCCAACTTCAAGCTGCCAGGGCAGGATTACAGCCCTTGGAGGCTCCTTTTCAACCGCTTCTTGGAATTGATAGAAGTGCCTTTTTAAGATGATGTCTGCAAGGCCCATGGAAAGAGATTAAAGCTATTAGATATGGGGTGGAGCAGGAAGTGTAGTTATTTACAGCCCAATCTGGTAAAGATTTATCTGCGTGTTTGATTTTACACACGTGATCCAGAGGCTGGGGAGAGATTGGTTTTAGAGGACTTTGGATCAGATGCATGAAAGTTTCAATAATCCAAATATGACAGGCATGGAGTTATAAATATGTACCTTCATTAATTTTTTATTTTTGCAGAACTTGCAAGCAAATTAAATTACTACTCCTGTATCTATGTTACCCAAATAACCCCTTATGGATTTTTTTTTTTTATAGTAACTTTTCTCTAGCAATAAAACTGTCCTGCTATCAATATGTATTCAAACACAACTCTTTTCAGACTTCCCAATTTAGTTTTTATTTTTGAAACAAACGTGCCACATGTTAATATGTAATTCTTAACATACGTGCTATCTATTAAACATATGGATCAACGAGGAATTTCTCCTTATGTCTTCCTTCCTGTCTACTTGAGGTATTGATGAATGCTTACAGCCCATGTTTGTTGCTGTAATTAACTGGAATTTGGGGTAAGCCCTTGTGGTGATTAATGGTAGAGGTAGATGTTTTGGCAGTACAAAAGAAAGTATTGGAATAGTAGGGTTTTTTCATTACGGCATTCAGTTTTGCAAAATTTAAAAGTTGTTTCCAGAGGGATGAAATGGGGAGAGGAGCAGAAGTATGCTTGTGACTTTAGGGCAAAAACTAATTTTATTCATAATGCAATAGCTTAATGAAACTCCATCATGGCTGAAAGTTTGAGGAGAGGTCAGCATTCTCTGAAAGGATAAACACAGCCCAGGCAGTGTGCGTTGTGCGGCACTGCTGAAGGCATCTCAGTCCTCTCAGCACCTCATTGCCAATGCGAAGCCCACCTAGGCTTGGTGAAGCCAGAGGTTTCACTATGGGATGGTTACTTGGTGTGTGGCATTAAATGACTTTCAGGAATGCTGGTTCCTTGTGGTAGCTGTCTGAGTCACCAAATCCATGACTGTTATCGGCATGTTTGGTAAAGGTCTGAATCCCACGAGCTCCAGGCTAGACCCTAATGGATGGAGCAAGGTCTGCTGCCTCCCGGGGGCCCGGGTTAGGGACGTGACCAGGAAACTCCCCCATCTGGTACGCCCTTCTGACTACTACCCGCTGTTGGTCATGCAGGTAGGCAGCGACGAAATTGCGGAGAGAAGCCCCAAAGCAATCAAGAGGGACTTCAGGGCACTGGGGAGATCGATTGAGGGATCGGGAGCACAGGTGGTGTTTTCCTCAATCCCTTCAGTGGTTGGGAAGAACACTGAAAGGGAAAGGAAAACACAGCTGATKAACAAGTGGCTCAGAGGCTGGTGCCACCGGTCAAACTTTGGCTTTTTTGACCATGGAGAGGTTTACAAGGCACCGGGCCTGTTGGCGACAGATGGAGTACATCTGTCCCAAAGGGGGAAAAGGATTCTCGCCCATGAGTTGGCGGGGCTCATTGAGAGGGCTTTAAATTAGGTACGAAGGGGGAAGGGGATAGAGCCACGCTCGAGAGAGATGAGCCTAGGSGTGGCGTGCCAATCTCGGGGGTGAGGTCGATAGCCCGGCTCAAGTGCATCTACACCAATGCACGCAGCATGGGCGGCAAGCAGGAGGAGCTGGAAGCCATTGTGCAGCAGGACAGCTATGACTTGATCGCCATCACGGAAACGTGGTGGGACGAGTCTCATGACTGGAGTGCTGCGATGGATGGCTACAAGCTCTTCAGAAGGGACAGGCGAGGAAGGAGAGGCGGTGGCGTGGCTCTGTATGTCAGGGACTGTTTCGACTGTACGGAGCTTGACGTTTGTGATGATTCTATGATTCTATGATTCTAAGTGAGACCCTCTTCCTCCAAATACCAGGCAGCGTGTGAGTTACCAGTGGTGTGAGGCAGGTCGGAAATGAAGTAAAAAATAATCAATGTAAATGCATTCATCCATTCATTGAGTCACTTACTTCCACGAGACTGATCCTGAGTGCACAACCGTATACCTGCAGGAGGTTGTACAACACCCTGTTTTCAAGTGCCTGTTCCACAGCCTTCAAAAGGAGACTAGCTCTGTAACCTAGAAGTCTGCAGCCATGAACCTATTCTGCAAACCTTAGGAGAAGGATGTGAACATCTTCCCCCTTCACTGGCTGCAAGTAGAGCATACATTTGTATCTCTGTGTAAAAACTCTTTTGGAACTATTTATCTATGTAATGCAAAACATAAGTATGCACCACTGTCAGGACCTTTGGTATATTTTTCCAGGAATGGCATATGTTTCGAAAAGCACTGTTTTGGGTATCATCACAGTGTCATTGGCTTACTCTAATTTTTCTTTATCAGTATTAGTGATCTACAGACTATCAAAGAACTAAACATATATTTTTCTTCTAATACATACTTAACAGTCTTGGGATGCTACACAGTCATTACCCCAATTCAGTAAGATATCGTTTTAGTGAGAGCTATAACCCTCYCCCTTCGAGAGGAACACTGCTATGTAACTCTGTAACATACTCTGATAAGGTGACTTTTTTAGCTTCTAGAACCTCAAAAGTGAAAGGGAATCATGCACAGGAGCTGTAAGAGCAAGAATGGCTGGGATATTGCAGTTTACAAGATAATTCAGTCTGTATAGACTTCTTATTCTGCTATTAAAACATGGCCAAGAAAAGACATGAAAATGATAAGTATAATCATCTGTTCCTTGTGTTGTTATTGTTCTCATTTCTTTTAGATCTCATCTCCGAAATGGTATCTGGTTCACCTACTTGATAAATCTGCTTTCCTAACTACAGTGTTTGATGTGCTGGGTACTTGCTAATATTTTTTCCTTGTAAATCTCATACAAATTAACTCCATTATAGTACCAGAAGAATGTCTGAAACATTTTCAGTGACACAGGAAACTTCCACAAGACCTCTTATAAACAGGGAGAGAAATTAGCTGTAATTTTTAAGCATGGGCCTTGTATGGGATCACTTTTTTCTGATTTCTTTCTGACTCTGCTTCTAAAGTTGCTCATTTATCACTAACCAGGTAGAAGTATTCTTTTTGCGTGTGTGTGATTTTAAAATGATATATGTGTAGACATAAATAATTTCAGGAGCCAAAAATATGCCAGAGAAATTATTACTTCCAGTGCTAGTGTTGAAACAGTGCCAAGCCCAAAGTTTTGTAAATTAGACTGTAAGTGTGAAATCCCTCCAGCTGTTAAAAATATTCCATATCTAATTATATTCACAGTTTTTCAGACTACTCTCTCCATTTGGAGAATCCTGAAACTACATACTGTGTGCCTGGAAGTGAGGGCCACATGCGTTCTGTGAAAACCTCCAAAACATAAAGAAAGCAAATAGTCAAAATAGATAAGCCACATATTTGTATGGTTTTGTCAATGTTTTCCTATGTGGCTTGCTTTGTTTTCACAACATTTCTTTCTAAACACCATTTACTGTAATGTGCCCACCCTGTCATTCCAGATGCCGTGAACAGTTATATGTAAGGAAGTGCCTATTTTTTAAACCTATTTGTACAGGAGGCTAAAACAACAGCTGCATGAGAGCAATGAACCCCCAAAAGGAGGAAAAGCTTGTTTGTAGTCACTGCTCCAGCCTTCGAAACCAACTGTAAAAGCTCTTTGTGAGCACTGAAGAGTATGGTCAGAAAGTGGGGAGGCTGCCCATTTTGGGGAATAACTTAATGCCACACTGATGGGAATTGCATTTTTTAAAATGTGCTACTAAACTTCCTGACTGTATCTGGTCCTCCGCATGTTCACATTGCAGCAAAACTGATTAGTTAGCATTCTTGTCACTCATTAGTACTAAGATACTCAATGCAGACATTCTCCCGAATGGGAAGCTAGTGATGTAAGCATTAAATAAAGACTGAGTAAGTCCTACACCTTAAGAACAGCAAAACATCGGCAAGAGTGGGAAGATGTGGAAACCATCTGCCATCAAAAACATTTGCCATCATACTTTCCTTGTTCTCCTCTGGCTGAATGACAATTCTATATATTCCCTATGAAGGAACTTATATGGTGATACATATATATCCATGTGTATATATATATATGTATCTGTATATATGCAGGTTTACTTATTCCTTTGTTGTACATCCAAAACTTTATGTTACCAACAGATGTTCTCCAAGATCAAGGTTCCTATTAAAAACTGTTCATTTGTCACTTTTGGTTTGAACATACCTACATTATGTAAATATTTCAGTCATTTAAACTGAAAAAAAAAAAGTAAGTAATTTACCTTATCTTTTGTCCCCTATCACAAATATAATTTTCCAYTCAAAGGTACTTTGAACAATGACCCTGCAGTACTTAATGGCACATACAACTGGCAGCCTAGACAGTCTCACCCATTTTGCAATTTAAATGGCTCAGAAGTTAAATGCATTGAAACCAAAATACTGAAGAAAGACTGATTAGTTCACCCAAGTATATTTGTGCTGACTTGCAAGGGTAAACTGCTTTAACACAAGTATATTATACCTAGCAGAGGTGGCAACCTCCCATCAAACACATGGAAAAACCCACGAGCAGGAATAGCTTTTATTCTCCTTTTTCCAGCTCCCTTTTCTCCAGGAGAGTGACTGCCCATCCTTGACAAGGACACTTGTTCCACTGCCGTTTCCTTCTGTGCCCTGGGGTATGCCCCCTCCGGACCACTCATGGACTTGGAGCTGAGGGAACCCCAGTGGGATCAAGCTGCTGATGGGTTCCAGCTTTGTGATTCCCCAGGCCGCTCTTAGTTTTACCGTGTGGGGGAAAGTGAGTAAAGAGACCAGAGGCAGATGTTGGCAAGGAAAAACCGGTCTATAGGGGAAGGGCACACGTGAGAGACAGCTTGCAGTATTAGTGGGGACTCGAGAGGCACAAGGGCAGGAGAACGTAGGCTTTGGGGAATGTACCTGAGAACACAGGAGTGCTGCATTTTTTATTTTATGAAAGATGCATCTATAAATTTGGTTTGAAAAGACTTTGAAAATCAATGCGGGYAGTAAGAAGAAGTTATGAGATTTTCAAGTTGCTAATGGAAAGTGCTCTGCATGGCAGAGAGCACATCTTCTTTCCATACCATGGTCTGGTGTGGAGTCGCTGCGCTGTTCCCATGGGCTGCTGCTCTCCCCCTCGCTGGTGTCTGCACTGCCCGTAGCCATGCCGGACAAACCCAAGGATATTCTGAAGCTCAGTGCAAAGCGTGGTGGCTATACACACTCCTGATATGTGTTAAGCAGAGCTGGAAAGTGCTTAATAACACATTTTGAGTTTTCCAGAACTTTCTGCCTCTGGCGAGACCAGGAAATGTCGTGACTAATATTCTTTGGAAATCTCTGATCTGCAAAGGCAGGGCCCACCACAACCAGAAAGCAGAGCAGTGTTAACAGCCATAGGAGCAGAAAATACTTTTACAACCTTCCATGACACATCTATGGGCTTGCATATAGCCAAGGATGTAGCTAAGTCAGAATGACTGATCTCCCTAAAGCTGGGCACACATGGGAAATTTTTGAAGGTTGAAATGCTCTGAAGTAAAAATGCTTGACACATTGACCCAAGTGTCCATTTATTATTCAGCTTCTTCTAGTCTACTGAGTGTGATATTCACTTGAAAATAAAATTCTGGATAACGTATTCCATCCTGATTTTGGTTTTATTTTATGCTGGACTATAGTAACTTTTGAACAATCCTGTTGATGAGTCATTTTAACATTGAAATCAGCAGAACTGACCCAATTGTTTTCTCAACAAGTTTTCGTGGTAATTAGCACATTTTTGTGAGGAATCTCGTTCTTGATAAATCAGATAGAAAATATTTTCAGATAGAAAATATTCAGGCAGTCAATTAAGAGAACTGGAGGTAGAAAAGCTGTTCTTATTTTAATGATCTTACTCTACTTTAGAATCTCCCAGCCRTGTTTTTACATGCAAACTCACGATATTTATTTTGCTTTCCATAAGGCCCATTCATTTAAAAAAAAAAAATCCCCAAACCACCACCAACATATACATCTGGACTGCAAAACCACAGCATTCCAGGCAAAGCCGAGCGAGTGCACAGGCAGCGCAGCCAGGCAAGCTAGTGGCGTAGTCCTGCCGAAGGGCAYGCATACACTGCGCAGTCAACATAAAATCACTTCAGAGTTCATGCAAACGAAATCTGTTTGATTATTGATGATCAGCTCAATCTAACATGTGGCATATTTAGTAGTTTTGGTTACTAACCTATGAAAAAGATCATTGGAAGGTTTTCGTTTGTTTTTTTTTTTTTTAATTCCAATACATACAAACAGCTTTGCTTTGCTGCTGCTGTGGTTAATCATTGTCAGATTGTAGGATTGCCGTGATTGGTTTATATGTATTACATTTCAGTTTTCTAATTCTAAAAAGGTGCTTTATTTATTTGCTTGCCACAAACTATAAACACCCATTAAAAGTGTAGATAAGGAGAACTGTACAGGACAATACCCTGCTATAAAACAGCAGTGAAATAAAAGTACATAGAGATGCTGTGCCTAGTAAACTAAGCTGATGCCCTAAGGTTTCAAGCACAGTAGCTGGGGCAGTTAGGCAAATGAATGCTTTCATCTGCTCAAGCTCCTGTCCAAAGCTGTGTGTTCAAACCCTGGCCAAGATGAATCAGGATATTTTCCCCAGGGACAGGCATCAGGCCTCCAGCATGATGAAATGAGCCTGCCATTTACAGCATCCCGTGCCAATGAAAGTTTTCCAGGGATGTCTGCAGGAGCAGGAGGCATATGAAGACTTCTAGCTAGGCTGAACAGCAGGGAAGTTTGAAACTAGTTAGCTCTCTCTTCACCCATTCAGTGCCATGAATGGGAATTAAAAGTTATTACTTGGCATTTCCTCAGATTAATTTAAATATCTCTTTATTTTGAATATTGGGAAGGCATGGATCTTTAGAAGAGAGTGAAGAGCAAAACGTAACAAGCTAAGAATTGCATGGCAGTCCCTCTCTGATGAAGGCCACAATTTCTCTTTCTGATTTCACATACATTTTCTAGATTCAGCTTGTTTTCCAGCCTTGTTTGCTGAGCTTTGTAGAAGCTGGAATCCATGTTAGGAGCTAAAGAGGCAAGTTACCATTTCCAAAAAGGTAAAGGAGATCTAGGATCCTGAAGTCAGTGGTGTGTGGTTCCGAAAACAACTCTGACCGTGTATTTCAGTAGCTTCCAGTGAAAAACTGATGATCTCCAGGAGGCAATCTGCAAGCTGGTTCTTGCCACAGGAGCACGGTGGGGACATGCCCACACTTTAAATCCAGTCCTCTGACAGTGCAACCTCCTTGAGGCTGATGCCATGTCCTGTAAGACCTCTTCACAGCCTGACCAAGCTCCCTCTCTCAGGTGCTGGTGCTTCTTTGGCTTCAGATGTTCTCAATCATCACCAGCTCTGCTCGGTGGAAATGCAGATGARCCGAAATCATGGCATTAAAACACCCTATATGCCTATAGCTTGTCAGGATATTCCATGTCTTTTTTTCTCACAAGAAAAATATTTCTTTATCTATGCAGTCAATATCAGGGAGATTTTTATTGCCAAAGGCAAATACTGTAAATATACTCACAGATCCCAGTATCTAAAAAGGAACATTTTCACATATGAACAAGTGAAAATATTGATCACTTATTCAGACTGTGTTACCGAACAGGAAATCAATACAGATTTTGGAGCCTGAGTGTTTTCATTCATTTCCTTTATTTTTGAACTGTTCCTCCTCAGGCCAGACAGGGTAATGTCAAGGTGCATGAAAGCTGTGCTGTTAGCCCAAGAGGTTAAGCTGCTGTGTCTCACTGTCCTTGCCATGACCCTCCTTCTGCACGGACAAATGACACATTGTGTTGGCAACACCAACACTCTTCCTGTTAGGGCAAGAGYGATTCGCTCTTCTGCTTTTCACTCCAAGTGTCCAAAGGTGAAAAGATCATGTACTACTCAGTGCTCAGCATCCTAGGTTAAATCAGGTGGAGTCCAAAGTATGATAGAAAGCATTTCAACAGCAAAGTATTAGAAACTGCAAGAGACCAAGTGACAATGTGAACAGGAAGAATTTAGTTTTCAAGCATGTAAATATTGTCCCTGGTACAATGCACAATTTAATAATTAGGCCACTTTATCATATCTGATATTACRTTTGCGAGTTAGAACAATAGTACCACGTACAATTTAAAACTGCATGTCATAGGACATACCCTCCCATAACAGAGAACGTGATTGTCATGTATGCTGCGTTTTGCGGTCAGAAACAAAATGCTACCACCTAGGCCAATGCTTTCTCATTTTGCTTCTTGACCACCCATCACCTGGGGATAAGGAAAGGACACTATTAAAATAGAAGTGCTTCAATGCCTGGGTAACTGAACCTGTCAGAATTAAAATCTGCCAAATTCGAATATAATGAAATTAATTTTGATTCAAGTCAGAATGAGAATAAAAATATATTCTGTAAACCAAGCTGTTAAAAATGTCTTTAGGTCAAGGAAACTGTAGATTTCAATTCCTTTTATTTCAGATATTAATATTTATATTCCAATATATAAAGTGTAAAATCAAAGATGTATTTTTGTGGTAAAACTCAAAAGCACACTTATCATCTTGTCATTCACTTTGGAAACAAAAAGTTTTTAAAATCAGCACATTCCTCAGRAACTTTTGATCTTGACAGAGCAGCATATCTATTAAAAAATTTACAGCCAGAACTGGTATGTAGCTATGCATAGCCAGAATACAAATTCAGTTGACTTTGCCTTTGCCATGTATGTAGCCATTTCTCCTTTCTGTAGCATATGTTTATGCCACTTTCTTTAAATTTGCAAGTGTTACATCCCAGTCCTGCCTCTTGTTCTGTGTGAATGGGTTATTGCACCTATGTATCCTTTGAAGTCATGCCTGTTGAATAGATTAGTCAAGCATATGTGACAAATAGATTTTCTTTGTGAAAYACGTTATCTAATAAATCTTTGATAGATGACAAAATCATTGGTGTATTTCTGGTTGGCTTCAATCTTCCTCTGAGATCAGAAAAAGAATGTTTTGATAAAATAATCAATCAAATATATGATAACTTTTTCTATTAATGTTTCAAATGTGTATTAACCCCTACTACAGTAAAGGATAACAAAAATAATTTTTGTTTTTGTATTTTAAAAAATGCTTTCAACACCAAAGAACTGCATCCATTCAAAACCTTACAAGGCCGTTTTTCATGAGCAATGAAAGTAATTGCTGCAACATCTACATATTTGGCAACTGCTACGGTGAGTTCTTGGAGCCCCAGAAAATGGATAATGTAGTTCTCGAAYAGAACATAACTAGTCGTAGGATAAATTAAACTATAAAACTACTTCTCTCAATCTGAAACATAGCAGTTAACTTTAAAGGAAAAAGAAAAGAGGAATTTTATGATGAGATTCGTATCGAGTAGTGTTGTGGTTTAACCTGGCAGGCAGCTAAACACCACACAGCCATTCGCTCACTCCCCCCACCTCCAGTGGGAGGGGGGAGAGAATCGGGGAAAAAAAAAGTAAAATTCGTGGGTTGAGATAAAGACAGTTTAATAGGACAGAAAAGGGAAAATAATAATAATAATGATAAAAGAATATACAAAATAATGCACAATGCAATTGCTCACTACTGCTGACCGATGCCCAGCCAGTTCCCGAGCAGCGGTTGCCACCCCCCAGGCAACTTCCTCCAGTTTATATACTGAGCATGGCATCATATGGTATGGAATATCCCTTTGGCCAGTTTGGGTCAGCTGTCCTGGCTATGGTCCCTCCCAGCTTCTCGCTGGCAGGGCATGAGAAGCTGAAAAGTCCTTGACTAGTGTAAACACTACTTTAGCGAMAATTAAAACATCAGTGTGTTATCAACRTTATTCTCATACTAAATCCAAAACACAGCACTATACAGTTACTAGGAAAAAAAATGAAGTCTATCCCAGCTGAAACCAGGATAGTATCTGCCCCTTATTCTATACCATTGAGGTCATGCCCAGGTCCCACACTTTCCAATACATTCCAATTAATCACCACCACTTTTCCTGTCTTCTGATATACATACACAGATATCATTCCCCTAGTCTATGGGCTGTCCCTCTAAAATGTCTGTTGAGTTCATTTAGTCCATGACTTTGGACTTCATCTGTCATAACAGTGCCCTCTCCTTCAGGGCAGGAGAGGTGCTGTGTGGTGTGTGATGCCTGTGGTTCAGAGCTGTCCAAAGGACCAGTCCAGCGTTAGCACCCTTATGTTCCCACTAGGGGTTGGAAAGCATTTTGGTCTTGGAAGTAGACCTTCTGGTCTCATTTCCATCTAGAGGAATCCACCTTCAACACACTGAAACTGCTCTGCAAACCAAACCAACGTGCAGTAAGGGGCAATGATCAGAGGATTCACTTCAAAACCATGCTGCTGCCTACAACTAAAATGCTGATGTAGGCACAGCCTTAGCCAATGAACCTTCACATGTCTAAAGTTACGTGAGGTAAATCCTTACCAACAAATATAAGTTTGAACCTTACCTAGACATCTATTTTCTCATGGATGCATTTTGAGACAATCAAAACTAAAGTGAAAGAGCACCACCTTTTTCTAGGTTTAGGTCCACCAGTTACTGTGGCCTGTCCTTACCATGATCAGCTGAGGAGATCTAGAAGTCAGATACTTTTTGCAGGACCTTCAGGACCAGCAATATTCCTGAGGGTGAACGAAAAGCAACCAGGAATTGAACAGACCATGCAAACATAGGGATCTATTAAAAATGCCCCATTATACTTTAAAGTACCTGTTGTACAAATCATCTGATGGGAGGGGAAAAATTACATTTACAAATATGTATGGACCCAGGGCACTTAATTTAAGGCACAGAAGACTCTCTGAGTAAAACATGGATTTGAGCTGAAGTTACATAAACCCTTAAGTGGCAGTTTTAATTTGTCATTCATCCTTCTCCACCAAATAAAACATCTTAATATAATTAAACGAAGCTGTAAAAATAGTTTGTTGGAAGAGATAGGCAAGATAGTTAAGATAGTGACCTGCAGCCTTTATCTAGCTAAATTGTACTTTCTAAGCCTATACTACCAGAGACTTTCTTGGAAACTGTGCATACATTTGTGTGTATGCATGCATAGCTGTGTGTAACAGAGCCCTGGATATTATATTACATCTGCATATCCTTATCTATCTGCTATGGTCTCTGCATCTTTAGAGTAGGAAGATGTACTCTTGTATCTCTTTCTAGTATAATTTGCAGGGCTGCTCAGGCATAGGAGAAGGACTTTGGTTCCATTTGAATCATAATTTTTTAATTAGAAAAGAAATCTCTGAGCATGATTTCATCTTCTCTAGCAGGCAGATCAGCTATTTATACACGCACACATACATTTTCCTTTATCTAACAAGTATGCCATGTTGTGGTCTCTGGCCGCATGGCCCAGCCCAAGATTCTTTGAAGCCAAGAAAAAAACATTCTTTCATTTGGCAGCAGCAGGATCAGGCTAAGACATAAAAAGTAGTGAAAAAAGGCCTTTCCAGTAGAATTCCTGGTCTCGCCTAAAGAAAGTAGCGCTAAATATTTCACAAGAAAGCCTGATCCTGCAATCTAATTTTAGACATGATGTAATAGGAGCGTGTACTAAACAGGAGAGAAGGGGGGGAATTAAGGACAAGGATAAAAGTAAKAAGAGCATGCATTTCTCCAGCCTTGTTATTTGTGCATACTGGTAGCTCTGCTGAAAGTGAAGATGCAGTTATTAATTTATTCATTTAGTATTTATTTTGTCATATGTACTAATAATCCATAGAGGCTATGCCTGCTGTTGTGAAACTTATTTTCTCCTTTTCTAAAGAACAGTTTCTTTATAGGTGTAAAGAAGTAGATAGGTACAATATGTAAGGTTTGCTGGACATTGGTGCTGATTTCCTCTGCCAGGTCCTGTCCAGCATCCACCATCCAACAACATCTGCTATGTGTACATGGCAGATGGGAAGCAGGAGGCAGAGTGGGACCAAGCCTTTGGAAGATCCTTTATCTCCTCTCATTTGCTAGGTTACAAAGCACAGCCTTCAGCTTAGTCCTGGAGATGGGTACCGGGAGCAGTGGTTGCAGAAGACTTCACAACGGGCTTGGCCATCATAGGCTGGCCAGGAAGTGGACAGGGAGTGGAGACTGCAGGCATCTGGGGTGCAACAGCACAGGGCACTGGCACCCTTAGCGATCAGTAAGAGCACTATTTTCATGGCAGCTCCAAATCTCTGTTTCCACTCTTTAGGGTGAATAATGCCAGTTTTCACTTGCAAAATAAACCAGTTCTTTCTTCAAATGAGCCTGTGTTCCCTGCCCACACCTACAGCAACCGTGCACGCTGGATTAAGGGCTCAGCGTGGCTCTCGCAATGTGGGAGATGCTGCTTTGCACAGAAATCCATGAAACGGCATTCTTTCTTCAAGTGGATTTTGCAGTTCTCTGCAAGCCAAATCAAACATTAACAACRTTCAATCAACATTTCCATATGTAGATATTTTTATCAAACCACATTCTCTTTCATTGTTATTTTTCAGTACCGCTTTGGTCTCTCGCACTTACACATATTGAGCAAAGTAAATAGCAGCGTAGCTTTATGAAATGTTACTTAACATTTATGAGTGTTTTTTAAAGTTTCTGATTTTGTTACTCTTGCCAGTACCAGTAAATGTGTTTTAAGCCCTTCACATGTTTCTTTGTTTATAGTAGAAACACCAGATTTTGCTGAGGAGCACATCTCCCTATTAAAAAAAAAGAAGCTGAAGTTTTATTAAATAAAAGCCTTCAGAAGAGTCAGTTGCTCCATAACAGTTGTGTGCAAGAAAAAAAAAAGTTTATGTCCATTTTCGTTAATGACCTCATGAGTTTTGCTAGTTAAAACTGAAAGCAAAGAAACCAGGACTGATGCTTAACTGGCAAGAAGCCAGTACAATGAAATTAATAACATATGTTGAAGAACCCATTTGTAACAATTTTTCCATTTAAAAAAAAAAAAAGTGGCAGCTTAAAACCACTGACAGGACTGTCTTTTCTTTTTTCCTTTCTTTCTCTTCTTCCCTCCCCCCTTCCCCTTTACTACATGGGACACTTTGGCTTATATCCAACTGTGCGGTACCAAACTTGTCTCAGAGTTCAGATTAATGCTTTATGCAATTTTAAGTGATCCTCTTGCAGCTGCTGCTCAGGGGAATATTGGAGTGAACGTGTTTGCTCTGAGGAGCTGGTGGTACAACCACAGATGCAGCAGCCTCCCCTTGGCAAATAACAGAYGCGGCGTATGCTGCGTTCAGCCCATCCTCAGCACTTACCTTACTCCTGAGCAATGTGTGGGGCACTGCCCCAGCTCGCTGCCATCTGGACACAAATTCAGSTGCTGTAAAGCACTTGGCTTGTGAGTTTTTTCGGCTTGATTGTTCTCTGGTAACATGCAAGTGAATCTTATTTACTGATACCTGCAGTTCGGGTGGAGAAGTCAGGACCTTGGCCCCAGGAAGTTTGCCTCTGTCATTACCCTCTGGGATATGTCACCTCCCTATATTTTGATCTTCCTTCTCAGCCATTGTCTTGTTTTTGTTATTGTTGTTGTTGTTGGGTTTGTTTTTTTTTCCACTCCCGCTAGAGACTGTCCTTTGGGGCAAAACACTCTCTTGCTAAGTTCCCCATCAGATTTTCTGTGTGAAACTCCAGGCACACTGGGGCTTCCTGGCACTGCTGGGACTCTCCCACTAAGAGGGTTAAGTGCCTGCAATGGAATGCACAGTCCAGAAATGGTTTTGGTCATTAGAGCCGATGGGAGGAAAGCATTGTGTTTTGAGAAATCACTGCTTGGGATACAGGAGACACCTTGGGTTTTCAGAGTGGCCAGTTGAGTTGGAGAGGTACTTTAAGGATGTCTAGTAGTTTTTAGCTGGGCAGAGGGAATGACAGAAGAAGAGGATTCCCAGCTGTGGGAGTGCAGCGAGATGCCTGGCAAGGAGACTCTGCCTGGAGGTAACTAGATTATGTATGGGGAAGTGAGCTGATAAGGGAAGSGAAAGGAATGAATGAAGCTGTGGGTGTTCAACAGGTTGCAGATATTGAGTGACGCTGAAGATGATTCAGGAAGTGAAGCAGCACTGCACAGCGGGTGGAGACACCAAACAGGGAAAATAAGGAAAAAGAGAGTTAAAAGTTGCCAGATACTACAAATGAAATGAACGTTTTCTAGGCAATTAGTGCTCATAGTGAGCTGGGAAAACAAGTTAAAGCCTTTGTAATAGTGGACTGAATTCCTCTTTGTGTAATCTCAATGACTTCAGTGGATTGTACAGGGTGGTACCGTGCTGAATTTGGCCCAAAAAACAAAATACAGTTAAATGCAGCTATCATGCTGTGCCCTGACTTGGAAAGAAATTGCAAGGGTTGTGGATAGGAAAATCTTCAGTCATCAGTTCATTGTATGACTTCAGTAGAAAAGGAAAACAGGTGGAGCAGAGTGGGGGGAGAAGACTGAGTGTATGAATGAGGAGAGAAATCCAAATTAGTTCCAGTGTTCGGAGACTGTATGAGGTGCTAGCTCCATTTCCTCCGCAAAACTGGACACTTCGGGTCTCCTCACGGAAAGTATACCATTGCTCTGGAGATGGGACAATGCTCGGAAAACATTTGAGAGACTAAAGCTGTTTTCCACCGGAGACAGAAAAACAAGATAACAATGTGCAGTATTTTTACAACTGGTGGTCTGCACGGGCTTGGTTGACACCTACAAATAGAATTTCTGATAGAAGGTAATAGGCACAGCAGGTGTTTAAAATATACTTAGCACCAAGAAGCATGGAAACTTTTTAAAATGTTTGGATGGTGAGAAGGTGTCTAGATCACAGAATAATCACAGCAATGGCTAACCCAGCCATCTAATATTGTTTAATATTTGCATTGCACCCTGGCCAAGGTGCCAGTCAGTTACAAGAACGCCGCTGCGCTGAGCCCTGCACGCAGAATTACAGAACGTGTCTGTATGGGCTGTACACTACGTTTTATTAAAAAGTGACCAAAAATTAGGTGCAAAAATGACAATACAGAAAAGAAAAAAGTGCTTACAGAAATGTTTGGAGCACAGAGTGGAGTGGCTGAGGATATTTTGAAAAGGTGTCACTTTTCAAAAGGGGTAGGTAAGCCACCTCTGGGTTTTCAGGTATGATGTATTTACAAGGGCACATGCTATAGTGTCTAGGCATAGAAGGTCACTTTCTCTTCACTGTGATTTACCGTGCATATTCAGGTTTAAGCCACATACCTATTAATTTTGAACCTCCTTCTTATTGTTATTTCATGTTTTTATTACTGAATATCTGTTATTCTGTCTTAATCAAACATCTGACTTCAGGAGTCAGTTTTTGCAATTTTCAGCAGTAAGTTGAAAAAATGTATTTCTAGGTGCATATTAGTTATCATATATGAGTTATGTGAAGCTCTGTGAAAAATGGACTTCTCAGTCTTGCTATCAAAAAGAAAAGGAGGTTGCCAATTTGTGTCAAACTGAAACAGAATTTTTGGGGTAAAATGACAAACAAGGAAATGAAATAAATGACCATTTGTGTAAACACAAAGATTTCACAAACCACAGTGAAACATCTTCAGATGGGTAAGCCCATTATTTGATTCCAGTTTAACCTTCATTCATTCTTAGCAGAAAAAAGTGGGGTTTGAAGCAAATTCACTGCTTTACAATTTTTTAACAAATCCCTATTTTTCAGCTAAAACTATTAATGGAATTAAATCTTAATTTGCAAATAAACTCAGCCCCCAAAAACTTATTTTTTTTCCTGACAATTACTTAGATTCCTTTTCTCTCAAATTTGACTTAGAGTTTTTTAAGATAAACATGATTGAAATCCTGACCTCATTCAAATCAATAGCCAAAACCCCATTGACTGCAACATAGTCAAAATGTTGTGCATGATGTGGTGAATTGCTCATGAGAGCTCTGCTTAATCATTGTCTGTCTCGTCTCCTTCAGCTGGTCATGGAAAGTGCAGGCACAGCACTTGATTCCTAGTACTCGACTTCCAAAGTTAAATTAATCTAACTTTTCAAAGGAACTCCGATAAACAGCCTTTTCATTTTCAAGGTAGTTAACTGGATGAAAATGAAACTGAGACTCCATTATTCTGCATTTTACTTTGGCAATTTTTAGCTCCTCTTTTTTTCCCTTTACTTGAAAAATGCATAACGTTAACTTATATTCACAGATTTGCAAATCTCTCTTTTATATAACCATTAAAACAGTTTTTCTTAGACTTCTGCACATTACATAAAACTGTTTTTATAACAGTAATTTATTAGGTTAAGTTGGAGAGCTTTTACTGCTCTTTATATAAAAAGACTGGGCTGATTTTGGATCTCTTTAATGTGGCCCTTTAGATGTAGTAGCTCTGACATTCAAACTTACTTGGAATGTATGCCCAGTAGCTTGGTAACGTGCAAAATAGGCCAAAGCAGCACCATTCCCTTCAGAAAAAAAGGGCATTGTGCTCTCCTACATTCTTGCATTATGCATAGCCCAAGGAGTAAAAATGCCATGTGAGTGTCTGTGGAAGAAGGGTCTGATGCCCCAAAAGACAGTTTGTGTGGTCTTCTATGCTGAGATAGATCTGTAGGCCACAGTAAAAAGGCTGGGCCAAATAGGGAAATGATCCGCTAAGAAGAAAGGCTGAATTATGTTATACACTTAAAAAGGCTAAGATGCAAAAATGTAATCATCTGTTAGAGATCTAGGGGTAGGAGGAAAGGTCATGTAAATGCGTTTTGCCACCCTCCCATAGGAATCCCCTATGCAAGGTCATGTCCTTTCCACTTCACCTATAGGATATCCTGTAAGAGACAGCTCTATGTCAGTCACCATGTAATTCATCTCACTAGACCTGTAAGAGGTTACACACTGATCAGGTTAGGAAAGTAATTTAGGTCTAACAAGTCATTGGCAAGCACTCTGTGCAATGATCCAGTCTTCCTTTCTTTGCATACATAATTTTAAGGACAGAATCATGTCTTTGACTCAAATAATTTAGCTTGGTTCCAGAATGACTTTGTAAATCCAGAATGAGGAGATGTTTCCAAATCTTATTTTATTATTATTGTTAATTGAAGAAAACCAGCAATGCAATATGGAATTTTCTCCCATGGCCAAGTCTGAAATGTAATGTTGAGGTGAAAAAACATAATTATATGCAATTATCCAAGACAGCAAAAGTCTTACTTTGTGTCTCCAGGCAGGTGGTTTGGCATATACGGTATTCTTCCCTTTCTTCATTTCTTTCCTTTCAGGAGGGGAGAGCGTTGAGGAGACTGTTAGTCATTCAGCATCTCTGCGAAGTCCGGCACAAGACTGTTACAGGAATTAGAGGTCATCCTGGGGCTGAATGAAAATCCTAATATGATTAGAGCTGACTACGTTCCCTTTAACGGTGAAGCTGGCATAAAATTTTTCCCCTTCAGGAATTCTACAGTTTTCCAGTTTCCAACCTTCCTTGTCCTCTTTCAGTTGTTTGTGGGGCTGTGCTTTAAAGTTGGATCAGTGAGGTGATATTAGTTAAAAAGAAGCCCTTAATTTTAATGTTTAGTGAGCAGTACTTGACTCTAGTCATCCCCTGCTCTTACATTTTTTGAGGATCTGTTTGACCCAGATATCAAAGACACAGTGTGCCATCACTTCCTGTGGTGGAAAACCATGTCAGAGCTAAAATTGTGCAGGGAGTTGGAAAATGCATACACGTAGCCATATTTTCAGCTTTTGATATTGTGTGTTGAATGATTTAATGAGATGTTTGTGGGTTACTTTAACTGGGGCTGAATTCTGGCTTGCACTTCTTTGTGGTCTGCACTGTAAATATGGAACCAAGCTCTCCAGAAGCAAAAGTCATCGCTGTATAGCATTCATGATCTAACATTAGGCTTAAGTCATTTTAACTTTCGCTGAACTCTGTTAACTAGCCATTTTAGGGCAAAACTGCTATAAATAATACAATTTGCAAGATGTAAATCAAAGTTGCAAATGCTCACTTTAACCATTCAGCCTAACAAGGAATCAACGCTGCATACTGTAGCTGAGATGAATATCTAAATTAATAGGAATGCCCCTACAGTTCAGCCTTACAGATCAAGTTGCCTGGCAAGAACTGTAAAGCAAAATGAAAGATTGAGATAAAATATAAGTATATTCATTCTCTCTGGCTTTTGAAATTGCTGAAAATATGAAAAGTGATAATGAACTTTATAAGCACTTCCTGCAGTATTTCACAGTCTGTATTTCATTTTTGTGTTATAGTAAGTCTTTTCAGTACCAAATACTTGATTGCTTTTCACTGGTGATTTATTTGTTTTTAACGTGAAATTCAGGACTTGACTAATACATCTGACCACATTTTTTAAAAAAGTGAGGTACCCTTTAAAGAAGCACAGCAAGATTTATCATAGAAGTTGTGATTTTTGTCGCCTTTTAAAAGCGAAGACGCGGGATGAGGGGTTTTTTTACTAGACTGGAATTAAATAAATGCTGCATAAAAATATACCCACTAAAGTGGAAAAAACACAACACATACTGCAAAGGGAGGCCTGATTTTTTTTTTTTAGGTCAGGAAGTCCTTAAATTAAATATCATTTTGCATCCTCTGAATTCCTTTTGAACAGAAACAGTGAAGAACCAACCTGTATGAATGAGGATATTTAACACTATCACTTTAGTGCTTTAAATGCTAACTACTCTTTCTGATGGAAAAGTCCTCTACAATCACAGCGTGCCGCATCAATTTGATTTGATTCAGTCTGTTACAGTTCACACTAATAAAAGCTGTAATTTTGTTAATGCTTTGTTAATACTTTGTTCAAGTAGGTAGGTAGAGCTAATCAAGTCTCCTAAAGCAGTGTCTTGCCTCCCAGAAGGTGAGTCTCTTTCCACCATCACAGAAACATACAACCCTCTAATGTACCTAGAATGACTTCTGCGGTTCATCTAGGATTCAGACTTCTCCTTAAATCGTAGAGCAGGAAAACAGGCCAGGAAAGGCGGTGCCATTTGGCAGCTCTGTTGCACAGTACACAAAGCAAAAGAGTAGCTTCTGAATTAAAACTATGAAAAAAAACAAATGTGAGGGATTTTCTTGTTTGCACTTTTGATGACTTACAAAGACTTGTGGCACTGTTTCAACAAAGCACTTTGGCATGTGGTCAGTTATAAAAGGGCAAGTCCCCCTCTACTCAGCAAAGCACTTGAGCGTGTGCTTAACTTCCACCATGCTAAATGGCTCCACTGTAGTCAAATGAATGTAAAATGATTTAGAGTAAGACTTAAAGTTAAGTCCATGTTTCATAGATTGATAGCATTTAAGGCCAGGAAGAATGATAATAATCATGTAGCCTGACCTCCTTCATAACACAGAACCAAAGAATTTTGCCAAGTGTTCCCAATATGAAATCCACTGCTGCTGCCTGAACTGTAACTGTGCTTTCAGAAAGACAGCCAGCTTTGATTTAGAGACTTCACAGGAGAGAGAATCCATTGTATTCCTAGATAAGATTTTTTTTTCAGCAGTTAAGATCCTTCATTGAAAAGAGCTGTGTGCTTGAATGCTAATCTGAATTTGCTGAGATTCACCTTCCATTCAAAATGACCTTTTCTGTTAAGCTAAAAAGTCAGATTCTCCAGTTTTCTTTCTAGAGAAATATCCTCAGGCCATGATTATACCACTTCTTAATCTGCATTTTTAGTGACTAAATTACGATGCTTTTTTTTCTCACTTCTGTTACTGAAGTTGTGTTTGTAGGTCTTTTCTGGACATTTTCAAAATTGCCAACATCCTACTTAAATGTGTACATCAGAAGCGGACAGAGACATCCACTAATGATCTTATTAGTTGTCAGTAATCCATAGTAGTAAAACTCCTTTGTTTCTATCTAGTAGTCTTCTCCCACACATACATCCAGGACAGCATTTGCTGGCTCAGCCTCTGTGTTGCCCTGGGAGCTCTTGCTCATCTGTTTGCACAGCAAAACCACTAAATCCTTTTCTGAGTCACTTTGTGCCTAAAGACTGTCAACCATTCTGTAAAACTAATCCATATTTTTCATTCTTAATGAAAGGTCTTAATTAACCATCTCATATGGTATTTAGCAGTGATACAGGTGAGGCCAACTTACTAATCAGCCCAGATTTCTGTGCAGTACTGGTATGTCTTACTTATCAGTACCAATCGTTGTCATTTGCAATGATTTTGTATCTTCTTCTATACTGTTTTAAAGAACTGAATCCTATTGAGCAACAAATCTATGCTAGAAATGTGCTTATTTAATCATTACTTATTATGTAAGTAATGGGCTGAGGCCATTATGTAAGTAATGGCCATTATGTAAGTAACGGGCCGAGGCCAACTGCATGAGGTTCAACAAGACCAAGTGCTGGGTCCTGCACTTGGGTCACAACAACCCCAGGCAATGCTACAGGCTTGGGGAAGAGTGGCTGGAAAGCTGCCCGGCGGAAAAGGACCTGGGGGTGCTGGTTGACAGCTGGCTGAACAGTGTGCCCAGGTGGCCAAGAAGGCCAACGGCATCCTGGCCTGTATCAGGAATAGTGTGGCCAGTAGGCAGAGGGAGGTGATCGTGCCCCTGTACTCGGCACTGGTGAGGCCGCACCTCGAATACTGCGTTCAGTTTTGGGCCCCTCACTACAAGAAGGACATTGAGGTGCTGGAGCGTGTCCAGAGAAGGGCAACGAAGCCGGTGAAGGGTCTGGAGAACAGGTCTTATGAGTATCGGCTGAGGTAGCTGGGGTTGTTTAGCCTGGAGAAGAGGAGGCTGAGGGGAGACCTTATCGCTCTCTACAACTACCTGAAAGGAGGTTGTAGCGAGGTGGGTGTTGGTCTCTTCTCCCAAGTAACAAGTGATAGGAYGAGAGGAAATGGCCTCAAGTTGTGCCAGGGGAGGTTTAGATTGGATATTAGGAAAAATTTCTTCACTGAAAGGGTAGTCAAGCATTGGAACAGGGAAGTGGTGGAGTCACCATCCCTGGAGGCATTCAAAAAACGTGTGGATGTGGCGCTTCGGGACATGGTTTAGTGGGCATGGGTGCTGGGTTGACGGTTGGACTTGATGATCTTAAAGGTCTTTTCCAACCTTAATGGTTCTATGATTCTATGATGTATATTCACTTTTTTGAGATGCATTGCCTACCAGAGGGGAGGAAGAGAGAATAATATATGCTATGCTGTTTTGCATAGAAATAAAATTGACTAATCCCCAGTGTAAAAGAATGAGCCAACAAAATACACAGTGAAAAGTAAAATAGGCCATAAAAGCTCTTTCTTATTAATTAATAGTGTTGGTGTCAAATTTTTCATCCTGAAGTTAGTTATTCATCTGAACTGCTTTAACAGTAACTATTTCCTACGGCTTTCATCACATGGGTTTCCATGAGAAAGTGAATTGTGTGATTGTGGGTGAGTTTTCCAGATTTAGGGGCTTCAGTCAATATCATGGAGAAGGGCTTTTAAAATATATGGAGACCAATTGATTTCACCGCAGATCGCTGATTGAAAAGACACAATGCGACAATGTAACAGTGAGAGATTAATTTTAGCTTAAGAAATAACTATGTCACAAGTGGTTATTTTTTAATTGCCTTTCTTAAATGTGATTATTTCCCAGCTGGCTGCTTTCCCCTTTCACTTTCTTTCTAAATTAGAATTATTGGCAGGAGAATATGTGAAAAACAGGCAGAAGCCTGACATACTGTCCCGGTTTCGGCTTGGATAGAGTTAAACCATGACACTGACTCAAGCCTATTTATGCAATCTTTCTTTAACTGCTGAATCTCATCGGCTTCGATATATGAAGAGTAAAAGCTCATTACTGGGTGAGATATTAAGTAGAATGCCTCCTAAATACAACCCTTACACTTGAAAGAAAGGAGTTTTATAGTTCCCCAAGTCACCTGCCTTGGAGCAAATTGCACAATTTGCTTTTCCTCCTTGTGTCTGAGTTTTCAATTTATAAAACAAGAATAATAATCTTACCTTCTTTTATAAAGTGCTTTGAGCTCTGTCATGGAAAAGTTCTTCGTCAGAAGCAGACTTATTATGTAGACCCTCTGTAGCTTCAGTCATTTCAGAAGGTGAGTTTACTTTGGTTAAGGACACCTATGTAGGTCACTCCATCCTCTCTATCGGGCAACTTCTGGATGCTCCTCCTCAGCCACACAGAGGAAAGCTGGTCTAGGAGACTGGCAGAACTGGTCTATAATCTAAAAGATGAATTAAAGCAGAGAAACAGCCATTTATTTCCCTTTCCAGAAGGTCCGAAGGTGAGAACGAGGGACTATGACACGCTTGGCTTAGTTTTGGTACAAAACCCCTTCCATCTCCAAGCAGCTCTGTTTTCAAATAGCAATTATTATTCACTGTGGGGGAAGGAAGGGGTGTGAAGTAGATGAACACCGGAGACTCGCACTATGTCCGGAGAACTTTTATTGCTGGAGGAGTGCGGGGTGGAAAGCAATAAAGATTGAAATCCTCAACTCTTACATGAACTGTAACTTACCAAGCAATAGCTTCATCATAACCGCATAACCCCAAACTCCCTCCCTGCTTCCTGCTGTTGCTACAGCCTCCAGGGCTTCGCTGTGCTTCAGGCTTTCTTTTTTTTCTTTCTTTCTTTTCTTTTTTTTTTCAGAAACATATATCATAATGTGTTTTCTTTCTTTTTTAATAAAAATATCAAAGGAATACTTATCAATGACCGAGGAGGGAGAGTTGCGGTGCAGTCTATTTTTTAACTGGAACATGCACCATGCTGTGACACACTCATCCAGGAGCAGGAGAAGATTGATGGCTAGACATGTGGAGAGAACTGCCACTGATTGAAATCAGACAACTGCAAGCTGTGAGGGAGATCCAGGGGAAACCATTTTAACCACAGTAGTCCAGTCTTAGCACACTTGRACAGGGTCTTTCCTCTGTCTGAAGTCTGCACTGCGGGACACAAAGAAACTAGGCAGTACAGTGAGGCCAAAGGCAAAATATGAAACTATGACAACTTGGAAGATATATGTGTACATCTCTATCTATCTCACCTCTGTAAATTATTTCCTTCACTAACAGATAATAGATCAGAAATTTCATTCCTCAAGTACCAGACATCTTCTTACACCCTTCAGATTCTTTTGCAAAGACCAGAAGAAAAAAAAAAAAAGGCTTTCAAGTAGGAAAAAAAAGAACTGGAACAGTACTAGAAACCTGATTTTCAGAAGTGCTGAGCACCTGGAGTGTCAATTACAGTTACTGGGAGCTGGAGTGGTTCACCACGTCTAAAGACAACGGACTTTCTGTAGCATGAAATCGTGAAGTATTTACTTAATTCCATTTTGGAAACGTACCTTTTATTTGCTGCAGAACATAGAGAAGTGAAAAAAAGTGATGTGGAAGGGCGTGTGCCCCAGCACCCATCACTGGGGCTGCCGGGGTGGGTGTTGGTAGCTATTGCGCAGCCATGCACTTGCACTGAGACATTTTTATTTCATTACGGGTGTCAGCTTACAGCCATTAGCTAAGCAGATTGGCCTGGACCAAAATGCCTCCTTTTTGTGTGCGTGCATGTGTCTTATCACTAGATCTTGCTTCCATTATTCAAGTCTTAAAAAAAAAAAAAAAAAAAAAAAAAAGAAGGAAGCAAGGAAGGGGAAAAAAAAGAAAGAAAAGAGGAGAAAAGAAAGGCTTTAAGTGCATTATGTTTTGTGGCTTGTCTCTGTCCTCTAGCCAGAACAGTCTGAAATAGGTTTTATTGGAAATCATTACTTAAATTCCAGCGCTGAGGAGAATATTGATCTCTTGTGCGTAATAGTTACCAGACTGCGGAAAGCAGCAGAGAGGGCTCCAAGCGGGCCGACATAATGTCAGTGACAATTCATTTTTTTTACCAGTTAGGATGCTGGTTTAATATCCTGCAAAAAGCACTTAATGCCAGCCCTTCCATAGCATCTGTCCAGCCCCGGCGGTGGCAGTGGGGGGCTGCTCCTGGGGCAGTGCGCTGGCAGCCGTGTTGGAGACCTGCTTGGCCAGAGGCTGCTGGTGGAGCCCCGGAATTCTCCCGGCACCCCACACCCGCTCACCAGCTGTCCCAGCTTTCCAAGGCGCTCCTCAATTTTCTAAATATGTGCCACATAAAAATAAAATTTCGGACAGCGATGCGCTGAGGAGCCCCATGCCTGCAGTGCATAATTCATTCATAGTGTCCGTAGCCCATTATTCCCACATTCCTCCCACAGAGCTATCAATTTCATCTCCAGCCAAACTGGAATCTGAATCTTGGGAGCGCAGCAAAGTGGCAGTAGTGTGGGTACGCCGCTTTCCTTCCCCCCCCCCACTACTCTTWCTTGACTGTCCTTTTTTTTTTTTTTTTTCCCACCCTGCAAGAAATGTTACATTTGTTTTGTGTTCACAGGCATGAGCCGCTTGGAAAGAGCCCATGAGTAACTCCAGATTCCCAGATTTGGTAGATTTCAGGGGAGTAAAAATTTGCAACTGCCCATTAGATGCTGAACCACACAGAGAAAACTACGATCTTCTTCTTCCCAAAATAAAACTGCCAGTTGTTCAATGCATCTTTCACCCACCAACTCTCACGGGAAAACATGGGAGATCAGTGTTTTGCTAATGAGGTTTCTGCTCATCTCATAAAATGCGTGATGATTTCTATAAGTTTCCCTGTGTTTGTCATTTCAGTAACCAGAGGCACAAAACTTTCCACAGATATCAGTGGCATTTAATTAACATAGAGACTTGGACACCTGCCCCAGTGCTGCAATAAGCTGAGGAGAACGGTTTGTACTGCATTTAATCAAGCCAGCAGCCAGGGCGCTGTGAGCGCACTCAGAAGGGTACCAGCAAACTACAGCGTAAATTTGGCTCAAATCTCCTAGCTCTTTTTTCCCCTCTGAGCCATTTTGAAGCTACCTTCAAAAAACTGTCAGAGAAAGGCTAATCCATGGCACTGCAACAACAAAACAACAACAAAAGGCTGCCCATATGAAGGAAATTGTGACAGATGAAAAGAGCTTTTAAGGACTAGCGAAGGACCCGGCAAAGCAATGTCATCATGGCCTTCCAGTCTCTTATCTGTAACCAGATCTACTATCTGCTTGCTACGTTTAGCAACTAAAATCCTTTCCCCCCCCCCCCAAAAAAAAAGAACGTTCTTGTACCTTTTTTTTTTWAAAAAAGTCTTCGTAACTTAAAATAAATATTAAGAGACAACTGTGTTTAACCAGTAATAGGAAAATCAATAGCAGTGGATCTCAGGTATTCAAAACCCATCTGGACACAGTGCTGGGCAATCAGCTGTAGGTGACCCTGCTTGAGCAGGGGAGTTGGACCAGATGACCTCCGGAGGTGCCTTCCAACCTCAACCATTCTGTGATTCAGATGAACAAATGTAAAATTTTATTTAATTAATATTAGTGTGGTTGCACAGAACTGCATATTTCTAACACAGGAGCACTTAAAGGTCTGAGTCGAATGCTAATAATTTGAGGCAAAAGGTTATTGTTATTCTTATTTTACAGTGTGAGAAGCATGTAGAGACCTACATATTAGCTATCTCAAAGTTAGGCATTTAGTCTAAGACAGAGGTCTGGGCTTTTCTGTAATCATGTCCTTACAAAAATAGCAGAGGTTGCTGGTGTGGCCCATACCTCTTGCATGGAGAGGACCCTGCGGCAAAGGTTCATTTGTGAACCTCTTCATTTGTGCTCAGGGTTTGTCTTGGAAGGAGCCCCGGAGAAAATTAGCACCTATGCAGAATAGACTATCAGAGACATAGAGCTAGAGGAGATTTAGTCCATGTAGAATCTAGAAAGGGAAGTAAATATGTTCTAGCTGTAGCATGATGAAGGACAGAACCTAAGCAACTAGCTTAGAGCAGAAATTCCCCTTCTAGATGGTACAGTTAGGTGAGATGAATCTGGGTCCTGATGACTTGCTTAAGAGAGTCAATCACATAGAACATCCAGGGCAGAAATAGAAGTTGAACTATGTTTTCCAAATTCCAGTCTGGCAAGACAGACTTTTGCTAATGATGAACCTCCACTATGAATATCTATAGGTTTTTGCTTATCATTTTCTGAAGCAGAAATTCAGCAATTTAAGGCAGTCTTTCCTGGTTTTCCCTGGATTTTCCTAATTTTCTTTCTGAAATTGAGAGGTTTATGGAACATGTAAATGATACAGTAATCTTGTGAGAATTCATATGCAGCTTCCTGGAACAGGCATGTTACAGAATCATTACACTATTAGCACCTATCTGTAGTCCTCTAAAAATCATTACAGCTTTTAAAGAATTCTAATTAGGCATGTCCGAAGCACCAAATCCAGGTGGATTTTCACCCACTTCCAATAATATGGCTGCTCTGAGCCCTCGCTGAAATAGATCATATCTCTGGAATCTAGCTGTAACGGAGATCAGGTTCTAACTTATCCCATAACCTCCCAAAATAAAGTTAAATTGCTCTGATGTAGCCTGTTTTAAAGCTCTGTAGGGCTTACAGCTGTGTGCCTGCTAGCGTACCCTCCAGTTGCTTTATTCAGTAGTTACGAAACATAGCATTAAAGCAGAGAGAATAATGATGAGATGGGTCATTCTTCTCCTCTCTTTCCCCTGCAACTATTTTTTTACAATTTCTGTGTTTGTTTTGTACTAATATGATACTTTCCTGCACACATCTATAGAATAACACTATATCATCAGCATCTGCTTCTTACCTGATGCAGTACGGGACCTCAACACTAAGGGGAAAAAAAAMCATTTCTATCCACAATTTTGAATACACAGTCATTCTTTTCTTAACAACTGTTCCAAGATACATATTTTAAGGTGAGCAAAGTGTCATTTCCATAAAAAGGCCCTGTCATCAATTTATACAGTACCTGAATCTACGTTATATCAACAAATCTCTGCTACTATTAAATCTTTCTGAGGAGCTAAACTAAAGTAATCTATACATATCACTTGAATATGGTCAGGGCGAAATGAATTCAATGAAACAAGCTCGGTGGTTTTGTTTTTCATACAGATCACATCTCTGCACTCAGTGTAAAGAAGAAAAGATTTGGTGGAAATACATAATACAATATAGCTGCACGAACTTTAAACTTTCAAATCTATACCCCTACTCTCCAGTTTCAAGGCTGGACTGTATGTTTAAAGTAGCCTTAAATGACTTAACGGGAAGAATACAAGGGGCTTGTTTCACAGGCAGCTGGCATAAGGACACATTGCATTGTACAGATCCATGTTAATGTATATCACCTACATAGTAAGAAGACTCACTCTCCTTAGAAAGTGGTAGATAAAAACCTAAATAACACTGAAGTCAGTGAGCTCTCTGGGACTGGGATTTCACACAATATATTCCTGGTCCTTGCAATTCAATAGATTTCAAACAAACACAGTAAGATAGTCTCATAGCTGAAGTCATTCCTTCATTTTTTTTTTTTAAGCTTGGGCCATTTCAAAACCAAAATCGCTGCTCATGGGCTTAAAACTGGGCAAATTCTAAATACCATGCTGGTCGGTCAGTCTGTAATGTTAAGCATGCCCTCATTTAAAAAAATCTGTGAGTACAAATGGAGTCAATCAAGACTCAATTTGAAAGACTATTATTATTATTATTATTATTATCAAGACAAAATAATATGAAATCTGTGAAGTTGTGGGTTCTGCAACCAAGCACATCTTTATATAGTAGTCCTCTCAGGTAGACAAGATGACATAGGGGATTTTTTTTAGAAGATCATTGTCTGATCTGATTCTGCTGTTGTCTTGCTACAAGAGGAACTGGGTGTAGGCAGAAACAACTTTCTCAGGTCACCAAGGATTTTGCAGTTCAGAAGAAGCTGTAGTGGTTCTTCCAGACCCCCCTCCCAAATCCTCTTCCTAGATTTAGAGGACACACATTTTTAAAGCCCACATATATTAAAACTGATGATAAATCTGCAAAGTTATTTTCAAAGAGGCAATGAAAATTCATAGTATATTGATAGATATACTATGAACACGTTCATCATTGCTTGATAAAAGCAATTCAAAGCCAGAAAAAAAGATTATATTAGTTCCAAATAGTTTTGGTCAGGCCATATAACCACAAATATGATCATACTACTTTTTTTTTTTTTATAAACTATCCATTATCTTGATATATGACACTCACTGGAGGTGAATCTTAAAAATGAAATCTTCACTGATGAAATCACTCAAAGGAATGAGAGTTTATAAAAATTTTCGTTGCAGCATAACTGCCTAAAAAGTGTCAAAGGTTGCAAGTTTGTTCACATGTGCCATTCACAGTGCTTTAATGAGGAACTACAAGTGCTTGGAGGTTGTCAAAACACCTGTTTGTGGGTCAGAAATAGACTGGCCAGTCTGGAGACATATGAGCCTTTCCCAAACAATGCCTGTAGGACAAAGGACAGTATAGGGAAATATGTCTGTTCTAACACTTACTGAGATATTAAACTATAGGGAAAAAAACAAACCATGGAACTGATACCCATCTGTATGGTCTTAAAATGGCCTGTAATACACACAGCTTAGCCAGGGATACATACTGAATCATATCACGTTTTATTTTGGAAAAATGTAGTTATGATTAAAGGCAATAACAATAACAATGATGATCACCAGATCATCATATGCTAATGTTCTTGTTTCTATGTTGTACAATAGACACATATCAAGCTAACCCCTGGTACAGAGAGAATGAATGCTCTCATTTAGATCTGTGTGGCCAGCAGGGAAAATGAGCTTGCACTGCTGTGGGAACAGCCTGTTTCACCGAAGGAGCTGGAATATATTCTGTTCATCCCTGTGCAAACCAAGATTGGAAATAATTTCAAGGCTACACATTGAGCTGGTGTCCATGTTATAATCATTCTATCAGGCTAAACTGCACAGCCTGCAGGACTTCACAGGATGTGGGACACGGTTTTACCCTCAGCTCTGTGACCATGCTGCTAAAATCCAGTAGGAATGACAGTAATTGCAACAGGAGAAACAGTTCCCCAATGATTCTACTAAAAGGAAAGTCTATGTAAAGGCAAGTTAATTAGCATTTCCTGAAGATAAGGCTCAAGGAGTGAGATAAAGATAGTCTCCAAAGGGTAAGTGCTTGAATAGGTAGAAGCAAGCCTGGTGCCATATGACCTGGTTTTTTTCAACTGAAATCGGTAATGATTGTTATGGCTGTAATGTTGTCACTCTCCATTGCTCCAAATGCTATTAACCATTTGATACAAAAAGGTCAAAGCAGCTGATAAAATATGATTTTTAGTCTCTCTAAATAGCCAGCTTTATTATTGCTTTTTTATTACTGTATGACAACCATTAGTTGAACCTGCAGCATTTTATGTATGAACCTTATGAGCAGAGCACCTCAGATTCCCTTTGCTGGGTATAAAAGTGGCTTAGCAATTTTTAGAAGATCCATTGGACAGGATCAGGCTTGGATTTCACTAATGAAGAGTATCAGGATGCAATAACCTATTGGATTTGCTGTGGTTTAAAGGTGTTAGTCAGTGAACTGTGCCGACATGGCAGCTCAGCATGGGAATTTTGCAACATGTTTCTAATGGTTTTGCAAACTAATGAAAAAGGACATTGCTGAAGGTTGTGTTGATTGCCATTTGCACCTGTCCACCTCCTGGTTTCTCCTTTATACTTCAAATCCATTCAGAATCAGCAGCTCCTTTAAATCTAAGAGGAAAAAGGAAATGGTGATGAGGGGTTAAAAATTATACAGTTATGAAATTAATATATGAAGGAAATGTTATCTCTTTTAGCCTTCCTAGATGCTGTTCCTTCAGTGTTAAGCACCTTGATGCTTATTTTGACTTGTGTGTTTCCAGTGGCTTTTCAAAACATATCCCTCTTAAAGTGCAGTGATAGTTCAACAGCGCAAAAGGAATGTTAATGCTATAATTCTATTACGTTGTGTGAGTAGTGTTCAAATTCCTACCACTAATATAATTTCAAGGATTATATATAAGTAATTAACATTGTTAAGGGCCTTATTTTCAAAAATAGCTTCTAAATTTGAACCTTTATAGCATCTGCATGCAAATGGATTCTTGTCTCTGAAACAGTAAATCCCGGATCCTGGAAAGTCATTCCATCCACCTGAGCTTCTCTTGAGGGCCACACCTCCAACTAACTCCTGCACCTTCCCATGTGTGTAAGCTTCCACTCTTATAAATCTCTTTGCAGTTTGGACTTTCTCCTGGCAGAACAGCAGAGAATGCTGCGCAGAATGATCCGCTCTTTGGAGCCCTTTTTGATGGGCCCTTTTTGAGTAAAACATTACTCCTCTATTTGATTTCCTTCATAGTCCCAGGTCTGAATAGATGCAAAAAAATGCCTATTTCTTTCCCAAAATTGAGGTAGGCTTTTGCATATGTCATACTTTTCAATATAATGAAGTCCAAAGTTTGTCACGCAAATATTGGGTCCATTTCCAATATGCCTTTGTTATGTCACACCATGAGGAAAAATGTACCATGGCCAAGTATCATTAACCTGTTGTGTCCAAACATTGCTCGTACGACAGCTCCTGGACCTCACTGACAAATTTATACAGGCCATAGAAATCGCCTGCCCCATTCTGTTCATGGTGTGCCAGCTGTATCACTGAGCTCTTATATTCAGGATAAGGAAGACGCAAGTTATACTACCATGGGGCTAATATCAATATACAAAGGCATGTGATACTCTGCCACTAACACATTGCTGTAAGCATGCTTCCCATCACAACACTTTTGACTGCACTTTTAATACATGACACTTTTAACACATGACACTTTTACCCAGCTTGTGAGATAACACAGAAGGAAACTGTTGCCCAGATTAGCCTTTTTGACCTTTGGCACAGTCATTAAAGTCCTAAAATCTTTTAAAAAATCATCGTCAGCGCTGGGCATACCACTTCAAAACTGATCTAACAACAACTAGACAATGGTTATAGATGGCAAGCAAAGATAGTACAGATATGGAAACTGTTTTGCATAACAAGTGACTAAGAGTTTCTGACTGCTCGAGAGGAATCACACTGAAGATTTACAATGTAATGAATATGGAAGAGAAGTAAATCAGAAAAATCTATATATCTCTTCTCAAGATGGTACAACASAAGGAGACATGCTGTGAAATTAAAAGGTGACAAAGGACAAAAGGGCTGATTCTTCCAGCACTAAGAAAGAAAGTTTTATCGTTCTGTTCAGTGGGAGTAGAGCCGGTGCTCTATTTCCCCGTTACTCTGAGGGATACCTCGTAAAGCATTACTGTGCTTATGGTAAAAGAGCATGTGGTGAAACATATGCCCCTAACACTCCTTTCACTGAGAAGAATCAAGTGAAGAAATTACAAAGCACCAACTTTCAGTTATTTTACTTTACAGTCATTGCTTCTTAGAGAAATTTGGATTAATATGTTTTATAAGATTTGGGTTTTCCACAACATGACAAATGAAACATTGAGATAAAACTGTGAAAATAGTGTTTTCTCCCCCAAAATTGTCACAAAAAGAGTTCTGTGGGAACAAAAGTGTTAAGTGAAAATGTGTTATCTTTGAATGAAACAAAAGTTAATCAAAATGTTTTTTAATAGAACAAGTAAAAAATGAAATAGGCTTCAAAAGGGAAATATACAGTTGAGTGAGAAGAGCATACGTGATTCACACAGTTACATTAGATGAGATGATAAAATTTTTATAAAGGGGAAATCCTTTACACTTCAGGGTATAATCTGGGTACTAGCTTCTGCTCAAGGTTAGGGAGAAATATCTCTGATGCATGGCTTATTTTACAGTTCGCATTACAAGACGCCTACCTCTTCCTCTGAAGTGTTASTGCCACATTTCTTGAGCATTTGGAGTCAGAAAGCCAAGGTGGTGTGACCTTAGTTATGGGCAGAGTCTCAAATCTGATGGGAATTAATCAATTGTGATGTGTTCAGGACTGCATACCCCAAAGCAGATGGTCAGGTCCCAGCCACAATGTTTGGAAACCATTGTGTCAATTACTGCTTAATACTACTATGGTTGAATGAAAGGACAATCCTGATGTTCCTCCCATTGTTTCACTATTTCTAGTTAGGAAACTCCTTATGAAATTGATCTGTTTCATATTTTGAATGCAGAAAACAGATGCAGTAATTAAAAAGTAGTCCTGAATGAAATGCCTGTTCTACCTCCCTGTCTCACTCTTTCTCTCCAAATATATATATAAAGACATGTATATCCATATACACATATACCTGTATAAATATATGTATTTAGTGAGAGATAGATAGAGATACAAAGAGATAGCGAGAGCTCTGTTATAAGAACAGATACTAGGTGAGCACCAGCTATGTGTTCTGAAATCATGCAAATCCTTGTAAATTCCTCCCACAAACAGACAAATAAAAGTGAACATCAAAGGCTACACACACCTAGAAGAGCAGGGCACATATCATCCTGTTTTTAAAACATCTATAGGTTGATGTAAATTTTAAGATTAGCCTTTTTTCTTTTCCAGATTTCCAGTACTGTGAACTTGAGCTAACAAGTGGAGCTTCTGCTTACATGGACGGAGTTTTAATGCTGTCCAGTACAGCTCTCATTGCTCTCTTGCCATCTCTTTGTAAGAAATCACTATGGGCTACTTTTCATAGGCTCAACCACAAACACTATGGCAGCTTCAAGTAAAGCCCCATGTTCTCCTATCTTATGAAGCTGCCTCTGCATTGCTAACTCTTTTATAGTATTTAATGGGGAGAAATAAGCCAAGACCTATATTTACAAGTCTTGTAAATGGTAGAACTGTATTTTACTGCAGAGAAGTTCTGACTCAAAACCATCTTGTTTAAAGAGTTTAATCTATTTGCCAAACAGCCATTTGACAAACATTCTTCTGCAAGGAATGACAAGTAAATAAGWTGGAAATTATTACATGAATTACACAACCTTGAAGCTACTATCATATTGATACTTGTTTCAGTGCTTGATACAGATTCAAAAAAGCGACACCAATGAGTACAATAAATCTTAAAAATCATGTTTTGAGCTACTTAAACAGGCATCAAAGTGACAAAAAAGAAAGAGGTTCTGTCCCAAATTAACTTTTGATGCAAAGTTGCCTAAGTATTTGTATAAGTCATTAATATTCTTCTCCCTGTCTACTGGTGGGCCAAATAGGAAAATATGAGCTGTCACCAGAGCTGGAGGCGTCCAGAGGAACCAACATGGGCATGTCATCTAGCACCATGAGATTAAGTAGGCAGGACAAGATCCTGACCAACCATAAAAACATGCATGTATGAAAGGATCCTTTCTATCCAGTGAACAGGCTGATCCACCTTGCTTCAACAGGCTTGAGAGCAAGTTCTCATGAGCTTCCTAAGACATTGCGTTATAAAGCCTGTCTTGCGGGTGAGACTCTTAAAGGATATGCTAGGAGATTTGATCAGCAACAGCTTTCATCAGATCGCCTAGCTGTCAAAACATTCTTGTGTGTGAAGTGGAATATCAAGGATTACAGGTTTGAAGAACTCCCATTGACACCTTTGTCTACTTTGCTATACACTATATACTTCCCATCACATCGATTCTCAGGAGAGCAAATCACTGTCCTTGGAAACAGCATCATATAGAGACCCTCTCATAAAATGTGAATTGAACACAACCAGTGAGTAGTCTCAGGAGTAAGATGGCACATGGCAAATATTTCTCATTTCCTTGCTCTTATGTAAGTCAGAATAGTTTACTCTAGTTGCCTTTAAGTTGTATTTTGTCTTCAAGTCAGAAAACACATCAGTTTCTAGCATTGCCCTTCTAGTGTTTTTTGATCATGTGGATTTAAAACTTCTTTTTTGTTGATTTTAAATGGAATTCTTTATGCTTGAGAGCGCTACATTTGGAAGAGATTTTTTTAGACATCTGAATTGACATGCAAGTCAAAAAATAGCTCTGTCTGATTTTAAATGGGCTCCAGGTTGGAGAAAGTACTCCATTGCCTGCCTATGAACAGGGCAGTGAAAGAATAAAAATAAAGTACTTTTTGTCTCAGTTTTGTAAGCCGAATCTTGGGTGTCTCTGTTGCACACAGCACTGCAGTAGAAGAAGGAATAGAGCATCTCTGTATACTAGATGTACTCATACATCACTGCCATTTCTGTGATTCCAGAAAGTCAACTAATCTTCTTCTACATTCACATCAACACAAATAATTTAAAATAATAATTTGAGGTGTTGGGTTTTTTTATAATTTGTCTCCCCCACAACTCCTTCTGCCTCTCCTTCCCTCCACAATAGATGGATAAAGCAGATGTGTCGGTAGTGAGCACTTTTAGCCAAATGCCTTGTTGAGTTCAGCCCAGGTGTCTGCCTAACAACAAGCAGAGCATTCCTTGTAGTGGCCTTGGTGTATTAGAAAAGGATTTACTGTCATCGCTTTCCAAGCTGCATAACAAATCCTTATAAAATATTACAGCAAATAATAAAGGGACTGTCTTGTACATACCTCAGCTCAAAAGCAGCCATACAAAAGTAAGCAGAATGGCTGAAAAGGGAAGAGCCACTTCAAAGAATAATCTTGTCTGAGATTTTTTTAAAACACCAACAAATGTCCACTTCTCACTGGCCGTGCACAAGCTGCTTCTTGTGGAGATCGCTGGAAGAGGAAAGTTAAAATGAGAGCTGCTGGTAAGAATAGCAGAGAAACAGCTGGAGGCTATAGAAATCTGCTTAGGACTCTGAAAACAAAAGGCTAGCTAGATTCATGTAGTCAAATAGCAAAGAGGAAAGGATGGYTCTGTGCAGATGGGGAAAGAAAGATCGAAGAGCTGGCAATAGGGAAAAGTATTCCTTGTCAGTTTATAGCTGAGAGGGGAGCTGTATGCTTAGGGGTATGAGTAGCATCTGGTTTGGCTGGCAGGCAAAGAGGAATCTGGATGCTTGTAAGCAGAAGGCTAACAGAAGATTTTGTAGCTGGTGAATCAATGATCTCAACTGGGGAGGTTTAGGGAGTGAAGAGCTGGAGGAGGTGACAGAGGGATTCAGCAGTTCTGACAGTGGCAAATTTTTATCTGTGAAGGCTGTGGGAAGGTAAAACAAAGGGGTCTCAGATCAGGCACTCAGTGGAATTATAGGAAAATGGGAAAAATACATGAGTGGACTCCACTTTAGTAGAGTCCTCTGGGCTATCGTTGCCTAAACACATAGCATCTGATTTCCAGAACCTGGTGTGATTTGCTTTGAAAACTGCATGCATTTCCAAATGGCACAAGTTAAAAATGAAAGCTGAAACTTGTAAAGGAGCAGCTAATTTGAACCTTTCAGGTAAGGGGGACAAAACAAATAGGGATAAAGGGCCTCACCCTTGGAGATGTTGAGGCTCCATCACTGCTGCTCTAAAAGGCACAGTATCTTTCAAGGTTAGCTTTCTGCCTCCACTGTTGCAGAACAGCGTGGCTCTTTTGTACTTCAGAGGACGCCATCGCTTATCTAATGCGAGGACGCCTCGTTCAGTCTGTGGCAGTGTGACCTGAACTGACACCGTGATGATTAGTGAGGTTCATATTGTTGAAATCCTCAAGTGCACGCTGCGGACTGCAGGGGGTAGGGAGCGTTCGGACTGCACACATCTGTCTATGTGATCAGAACGACCAATCTACTTTTATGAGATTCTTTTAAAACAAAGAATGATCTTTGTTGGGCCCTGGGGGGCCCTTACCAGCAGCGTGAAGAGTACTTATTAACCATAAAACCATATTTAAACTGATAATATTCAGTACTCCTGCAGGGGAATGAAAATCACCAGGCTTGCYTGTGTAATGGTAACTCTGTGATACACGACCAACAGACAGACACGCACCAGAGACTGTGGCCCCAGACTTTCCAGACATGACCACTACTCCTATTTTGCTAGGCTGGCTGCATCAGGAGTGGCCTCCTCATGCAGTTCAGGCTAAACTTGGGTTCTGAACATTCASTCAGTTAATTCCCTGACTTCATGCCTGCAGAACTTCACTAGAGGTATAGCTGATTTCAAAATCACTTCCATATTTCTATGCAGCCTCCACACAGATAATTACAGTTGTGTTGTATCACTAGGGTTGGCCACCCTACATTGGCTCCCCTGTATAAGAAGGGAGGCGGTTTGGTCCTCTTGAATTATACCGCCACAGACTGAACAAGGCGTCCCTGCGTTAGATACGCGATGGAGTCCTTTGAAGTACCAAATATTTTTCTTTTTTTTTTTTTATTCTTAGCTTTAAATGGTATCAGCATTGAAACAAAGGACTGAGACATTTTTGAAGGTTACACGAAGAATTCAGGCTTTCCTTCACCAATTTGGGACACCACTCCCTTTGTTTCCATGCGATCAGAATATTAAGTTTTAGCTTAGAAAGGAGTGATCTTCCAGAGCAGGGTGGGACATCGGGGAAAATATGGAGAAGAAGAAAGGTTGCTTTAGGAGCAAAGTGCAAACATGATAAAAGGAAGCCAGAAAGGAAAGAGGGAACAGGGAGTCAAATGGAACGATTTCCAAAACCTTTCTAAATGTGTACGTCTCTATGTCATGCCAGTGTCAGTGATTGTTGACGCCACCGTCAGAATTGTCTCTCTGGGACTCAACATTTCACAAGGTGCCTGGGCTAGAAATGCCGCAGAGGAGACACTTGGGTCTGTCTCAGTCTGTATTTCCTTCGAGGAGTGATATGAACATGAAGGCATAAACCTGGGTTGGGTTTAGAGGGAGGGAAGGAAGTTGAAGTGAGGTGCAAAAAACTATTTCACCCATCCCACTTAATTTCTGATTATCAAGCCTCTTATACCTCAAGTTCCTGCTCTGGAGGAAGTCTCATCTTAGTCCTACTCAATGCAAGCAGTCCCTGGAAGGAATTAAAGACCAGACTCTAGAGAAAGCACATGATTCCTCTGTATAAATAGGAACTAGAGAGAAGCCTCAGTAGCCGTCCTCCACGAATCTGCATGCAAAATGGTATAACTCTTCTTTTTCTTAAGCTCAGAATCAGAAGCATCATGGTATCATTTTACAGCATCTGGGAAAGTTTTGTTATAGACAGATCTGTTTAAAATGATTCCATTTAATCTAAACCAAACTTCACTGGTGGGTTGGCAGTCCCGTAGTAGATTTCTCTGGGAGTTTGAGCTGACTCTGACATTTTGAATTTTCCTTCTTCACTGAGGTCACATGAAGGTAGGCAGGAGATAACRCCTACAAACTCCCAGTGCAGGAAGGGAAATGATAGTGAAACTTCCCCTGTTGTATAACACTAGCACTGAAGAAGTATAAATGCATGGACATCTGTGAGTCCTCCCTGACAAATAAAGAATTTAATCTGTACCACAATAACTAGCAGCTTGCTTTTCTGTGAGACCACAATACATGTCACAGTCAGAGTTGGAGGTGGCACGTACAGGTTTCATAGCTTATCTTCAGAGTTTAAAGGGCTATTGAAGATGTTTAACAGCCTACAGTACATTTTAAAATATTATAGAAATCTGAGCACAGGTGCAGAATAAAATAAAATTGTTAATATTTACGGCACATGTTTGTGTATGTGGAAAAGTGTCTACACAGCCTGATAGCAGTGACTATCAAATATAAAAGTACCTACCATCATAAAATCTAAGGTCACATATTGAAAGGAAACCACAACAGAGGTCAGGAGTGAGTGCCTGAATCCTAAACAGGTAAGTCATTGACAGCTACAAAAAAATTACTTAAATAACCCTAGGATATCTCATTTAGTTGTCTTTGTGCAACTAGGAGATATCCATTTCAACTTCTGAAATAGTGGCGACTCTTATAGCCAATTTCTGCATCAGACCTTCTTCAAAATGTGGACAATGCCTGCTATTGTGCGGTGACAACACAAAGCACACAAGAGAGTGAAGGTGCACTTTTTATTTGTGTAATTGCCAAACAAAGACAATGGCAGTGAAGCAGCATAAATTAAAACTGTGAAATACCAGGAGTGACAAATACAAGAACTGGGACTGCAAGTGAAATCATCTATGAGTAATCATCATAAATAAAAATAGATTGGTGATGTAGATTCCTCAGGGGGGCTGCTGTGGTTAAAATAAAAAAGAAACCCCTTCATGCCTAGCTGTGAATGTAGTTCAGTTGGACAATGACTGAATCATGTCTTAGCCCTTTATAATCCTAACCACATGCTTACTCTCCTAGCTCCATCACAAAAATCACAACCAGGTATTATCTACCTCCTTCCTTCATTCACAGGTGCTGCAAATAATTCAGTCTGAAAGCAGCATCCATACTGCATTTTCCTTGAGCTGCTGGAGCTGGAAGCTGAAATGCATGAATAGGAGATGCCACCACTGTGACATCTACTGTACTGCTCCAGGAAAGTCTAGGATGTCTCCTAAAGATTTGTGGGATTTATTTGGAAGAGTTTAGGGCAACCCTAAACCCTTCAATGCATGGCGCTGCTGGCAGAAGCTCCACATAGCAAGTGTTGGGCTGAGCTTCATCGTKCTGGAGACCTGATTTTGGCTGGGGTCACGTGGCTCTGGTGCCCCTGTTAGGGCATGAGCAGCGGGGTGGGACAGGGTGGCCCTGGAGGGGTGCTGGGCCTGTGCCTAGCACCATGGGGAGCTCAAGCTGCCTGGGGATGACCCTAGGCCAGAGCGATGACCCTGGGCCAGAGCGTGGGTCAGCTGGGCACACCACCACTCCTCATGGCTGCCATTTAGGGAACTGGGGAAACGTGCACTCCTAAGAAATAATGGAGAAGCCAAATGCACCTTCACTGCTGAGTTTCTTTTGCATTTCATTTCACTTCAACGAGACAGAATTCAGGTTAGTCCTTATCATCCCTGGATGTTCCTAAAATCCTTTCCACAGACTTCCCTTTTCCCTCCAGAGTTAGTGCCACCTCGCTTGTTTCCACATGACATAGAAACCCACCTTCCCCAGTGCAGCATTTTCAGACACCCCAAGGGCACTTTCTCTGTGTAAATGCCTGGCATTTGGGTTAAAAATATGAGCATTAATAATTTTATTCCTAAAGCACTCCCCCTGCTGATAGACTCTGAGAGAACTGTATTACATATTTAAGTATATGTTAAAATGTAGGAAAATGTAAGAATGGTCACTGAACAAACCCTGGTAATTGTAAGAGGGATAAAATAAGACAAAGAAAAGGGTCTGAATCCCAAGAAAAAAGAGCAAAGAGCACGGTAGGAAGACATAAATACAGAACAACCATATTAAGAATTTACTAAGAGATAAGAGAAGTTTCTCACATTCCTCAGTTAGGAGAAAAAGGGATCTGTGACTTCAGTGCGGAGCAACTTCTGCAGCTTAGGTCCACTGCAGCACACTGCTAGCTGCCGGAGAGCGGCATTCCCCAAAATGGCAGTGCTTGGTAGAGGTTGCTGCATGCGAAGGGCTCAGTGTGTGCTGGGCTAATTCAGCGGCTACAAGTCTCAGACAGGACAACTTGAATGCTGCCAAGGCTCGGACTGTTCCCAGCTCCTAAAAGCCCTTCCCTGCCTACTCAAATCAAGTCGCTTCTTCTCAGACAGGCCATGTAAAACAATCCCGTAATGCACTAATGGCCAGAAATGGAGGTTTGAGCAAGCACGGATGTTGACAGCTCTGAAATGCAGGGAAAGGACTGGAGAGCATGGGAGAGGTGTGGAAGGGGACCTTACTGACAATCATGATAAATGCTTGTGGCTTTTCCTTCACACTTGGAAGTGTAACAAACGCCAGGCTAAGCATTCACAGGTAGGAATTTGGGCAATCTTTATTTAATGTTAAACTCCATGTGTAATACTATTGTGTGGCTTTATTATTACAATCTGTTCCTACCTCTCCCTCTCCTTGCCCCCACTCCCCTCAACTCCCAGCGCAGTGAGACATTGAAACCATGGTTGCCCTGTTTCTACTGAAACCTTTCTTTCAAATCTTTAGAAACAATCGTGCATTTTTAAAGGGTTGTAAAAATAGTCCTGGTAGTGTTGCTGAAAAATCTGTCCAGCTTTTATTTTCGTAAGAACTATTTTTCATGATATCCAACAGTCCTTCCTGTTGGTAGCCTTTCCAAAAAGATGGAAAAGAGTCATGAATGTAACTCATCGGGAAAAAAAAAATCAGAAAGCTTTTCCAGGGCTTTAACCAGACAATCCAGTCCGCACGTAGCTCTGCACATGAGCGAGCAATCCCACGGACTGGAGAAGGTCTACGCACATGTGTAAATTGAGGCAGAATCGTTATGTTTGCAAGATCTGAGCTCTGCTTCAATTCTGAAACAGAGTAAGATTCACATGGTTGTGATTCACATTGAATTTGAGCCTCAAATTTGAACATGCCAGCTTGTCATCAAGCTAGCTGCCTTTTCTTTATTTCATTTTTGGCTTTTCCTTTGTCAGTGCAAGCTTCTTATGTTTCAGACATACATATATTTTGCGAGGCAGCTCAGCCTGCTGAGGCAGGATCTTTCATCAAGGAAAGAAAAGTGCATTGCTTGGTTCTTAGAGAAAGAAGAAAACGTTGCTTGCTTTCTGGATTACATCCAAACTGYCTGTGACACCTTTAAATACCATACAAGTAGTGCAATCAGTCATAAACTAAACTATAAATGGGCTTTAAAATACACATAGTCTGATTAGCATGTGACCGAGCATAGCAGTCAATAACATATCCTTACTCGATTCCACAGCTCTAGTGGTCTCTAAGGAATCTGTTCCTGAATCTTCTGTGTTTTAAGAAGTAATGGATTCACTATGGTTTACAGCATAATTCACATTTGGAGTGCAATATCCCTTCAAATTCTGTCCTCAAAACTCCTAGAAGTCATGATTTGATGCTTTTTCAGCTATGTTTCTCAGATCTTCAGAGGCAATAACCCTGCCACCACCAAAAAAATCCCCAGCCCAAAACTTTGACTCTTTCATTACTATATTTAAAAAAAAAAAACAACAAACAACAAGCAATCAATTCATACTTTCTCATAAGAAAGCCAAAACAGCTCAGGTATTTCCACATTGATGGGCGAGTAGAAAGAAAGGCAGTTACCCTTTCCAGTTCCGCATTATTTCTACACTTTATCCTATCACTATGGGCCAAATACTGTGGCAGAGCTTATCAATTCAGGCACCACGCCACACTGTCATGACTGCGTGGCTTGAGGACAAGAGTAGGATCACATCTGGACAATCGGGATTCAAATATGAGAAACTCGCTACCATCTGTGATGGCTGTGAAGACATGACCAGTAAAGAAAGCCGTATTTCTACTTCTCTCCTCACACGTATGACAGCCTTGTGGAACTAAATTTCAGTTAAGGGATGTGAACATAATGTGTGGCCTTGCTATATTCCAGAGTTCCAACCTCTACTAGGAGAGCTGGCCCAGTTTCCTCCAGGTGGGTTCCCCCACTCCAGATCCATACTGATCTTGCAGGATTAGCCCTGGGGACCATTTCAGTGAATAAAAGTCATATAATAGGATTCAAACACACATTTTTCTTTTTAAAATCACTTAAAACTTGAGTGAGGAAAAATGAAAATTCCATCATGAAGCTGCAAACTGCTTTTCTGCAGAACTGCTTCTATTAAATTTGTCCATTTCTCACAATTACAGTAGAAATAAAGAAAATATCATGACCATTATGCTTTATTTTACTTTAGTTGAAATTGCATGAACATTTTTCATTATCACTAGTACACAAGAACTAAGATCTTCTTCAGGATACACTAACGCATTGATGACCATGGAAAAACTGAATAGTCAAGAGCAGAATTTGACCTCTGTGCCTTCTTGTCAACAAAAATAATACAGTAGGTACACATTAAAACCATAGCACTTTGCTAATTTAATAATATCTATGTGAAATGTCATATGTAGTCAGCATACTCTGAACTATAAATTATTTTTATGTTTAAAGGATAGAACTGTACAAGGTATTTCATGTAGCATTTTATAGCACACCAATATATCTTTTAATGCATGCGCCAAAGAATCACAGAGGTCTCTTGACTACGCAATCTTTTCATTAGATACTTTTATAACGTGGCAGTGATATAAGAACTTATCTCACTATAGCACAGTCCATCGCCTGGCTCTTTTTCTCAACAGCTTCCTTATGGTTAGGGGATGGTTTGAAAACTTGGGATTACTTCCAAAAAACATGAGCACAAGAGAGTTGTTCTAACTGAAAACAATTTCGCTAAATAAAAAACAATATTTCTATAAATATATATTAACTGTAGACTTCCATAATTTATTTTTGTGTAGATTAGTTCTGTTTGTGTGTACTGGATACTGTAGTATACCAGATAAAATTCAGGCCCTTCATATGACTGCATTGAAATCAACACAATGGGATAATTGAGAAGTTTTCAGCAAATGATATCAGCTTAAATTTATTAAAAATAACACTAGGATAAATCCAGCCCCCAATTAGATAATCCAAACTCTCTTTTGGTTTTTCTGTCTTTTTTCTTACTTTTTTCTCCTCTTTTTCCCTTCCCTTCCCTTCCCTTCCCTTCCCTTCCCTTCCCTTCCCTTCCCTTCCCTTCCCTTCCCTTCCCTTCCCT